>CBVK0103943437.1:0-10396 GCA_900067695.1 Picea abies
TGCTGAAACAGTGTTGAGTACATGCTGAAACAGTGCTGAGTATATGCTGAAACAGTGTTGAACATATGCTGAAACAGTGTTGAGACATATGTTGAAACAGTGTTGAAACTGGAGTTTCGGCATTTAACTTTGACTGAAAAATCAACGAGACTGAAACTGGGTGGGGTCTGAAAATTTCTAACACCAAAGAAATAGGGGTCGTTTCTGAAAGTGAGATCTCTATCTGATTTAAGCTCAAAATAAAAGATATAAAATCCCTTACCATAGAAGAAGTGATTAATGCGTCCTTGGACCAGGGGGTGCCAATTCTGCTCAATCCAAATATCTATCTGCTGAGGTGAGGGCCATATACCCATGAACTGGCCGACAAGCGCTCTGGAGGAGAAAGAGAGAGATTTTCTCCTCACAGAGGTGTTGGGGATTGAAATTTTTGGGATCTGATCCAATTTCTTTACAAACTGAGAGGAACTGGATCTCAGCGGGGGGGACAAAGCGAGCCCACTAGAGCCTTGAAGGTTATGGGCCGACAAGCGCTCTGGAGGAGAAAGAGAGAGATTTTCTCCTCACAGAGGTGTTGGGGATTGAAATTTTTGGGATCTGATCCAATTTCTTTACAAACTGAGAGGAACTGGATCTCAGCGGGGGGGACAAAGCGAGCCCACTAGAGCCTTGAAGGTTATGACCTCATTGAGGAAATTCGAGGGAGGATCCGGATTCGGAACCACAGAGGCCATAGGAGTAGAGGGTTGAGCGACGACCTAGGGTTGCAGAGCCGCGCGCCTAGGGTTGCAGAGTCGTGCTAGTCAGAATTGTATTAGTGTATATAAATTAATCTTTGGTTTTGAATAAGATCTTATTAGCATAAGTCCCTAAATTAACATAAGCTTTGGGTGGAAATTAATTTCGTTTCATGCAATCCTCTTCAAAGTTAATTTCTTAAAGCTAAAGTTTAGTCCAATTGTAACCATTGCATGTTGCTTAAAGTAGCTAGAGACCCATCGTTTTTAAACCACATTAAGAGAGTGTTGTATAGATACATGCTTTAGTTTATATGAATTACAAAAAAATTTCACTCATTCGAAGTTTACACATAACAATAGGTAGACCTAAATCTAATTGATCATCAAAAAGAATAATAGGAAGGAAGCAGTAACATTCAACCACAAAAAACACTTAGCCCAGTTCTCTTTTCTTAAAAGAAATGTTGGACGAAGCATTCCCCCAGGGACACATCCCCTACATTTTCCCATCCCCACAAACTTGGGGGTTACAAATGAAATCCTTGTCCGAAAGGGGACTACCAAAAGAGAGGAGGTCTAGGATGTAAAAATTCCAAGCCTAGGTGACTAAAATCCTTATGATCTCAATTAAAAAAGTAAATTGTTGAATTTAATTAATGCATAAATTAAATTCAAATCATAGAATCAATCACACAATCACGGGAAATTAAATAGCATAAGCATAAAAAAATTCATGCATCCATAGGTAATTACTCCTTCAAAATAAACTTTTCATTCCTTCTAAAAAATTACAAGGAAGCATCCACAAGATGCCAAAAATTGTAGTTGCAGAGTTACAAAATCACCCTGAACCGAGTGGTACGATCGACTGTATGCATGTACGACTGACTGTGTTGAATGTACGACATATCCATATTATTTGTATGGAACTATATGTACGACTATATGCATATGTACTATGCATTATGTTGCTATGTCTAGATTCACCTCTGCTTGAATCCTAGCTCTCTCTCTCTCCACCTCTTGGTCGCTCAACCTGCTCAACTATTCAACTACTCATGTATGAACTCTCTATCTTGACCTATATTTATAATTTTAGCTGAGACCAAAACCTTAATCTATTTTTTAAATTAATCCTAGTCTAAGTCATGTATGCATAAAATACACTTTTTAGACTCAACAACTAAATATAAGACTTTTCACTTTTTTTACTAAAGTGAATTACAAAATAAAATAACTTTTCAAAAATAGAAAATATGTCGAACTACTTCTCACATGTTCACACTTAACCTAGGCAGAAGTTCTTGTGTGAGCTATATTTCTCAACACTCCTTAGCGAGAAAGGAATTCTACATCAATCTAAGTCAATCTTTGAATGCTTCAAACTTCTCTTTTGCTAAGGGTTTGGTCAAAATATCAACTACCCACTAATCTGTGGAAATATACTAGAGCTTCACTGCTCCATTTTGAACCATGTCTCGTATGAAGTGATATATGTTCTCTATATGCTTGGATCGATCATGAAACAATAAATTCTTAGAGAGTTTGATACAACTCTTATTATCACATTAAATTATTGTAACTTCCAACTCCTAATCAAACAACCATGCAAGTAACTTGCAAAGCCAAATGGCCTCACAACTAGCAGTATTGGCTGCCATGTACTCTTCCTCTGTTGAGTTAAGTGCTATGGAAGTCTACTTCTTGTTGAACTAGAATATCATTGCTAATCTCAAACTAAATAAACACCCTAAGGTTCTCTTCCTATCTATTGCATTGCTTACCCAATTTGAGTCTAAATACCCTTGCATCTTCACTTCACCATATCCAAGATATCTCAGACCATACTCCATTGTGCCCCTCAAATATATAAGCACATGTTTTGTTGCTACCCAATTCTCTCTCCTTGGCTCCACCATGAACCGACTCAAGGTGTTCACTCCAAAACATATATCTAGGATGATGTTGACCAAATACATCAAAGAACATATTTGTTGTGTGTACATTGTGGGATCCACCAACTATGAATCTAAATTTTTCACCTTCTTCAGATTAGTGATCGTGGGTGTGGCCATGGGTTTGTATTCCTCCATCCAAAATCTCTTTAGGATCTCAACTGCACACTTACCCTGCCCAAGGAAAATCTCTCCTAGTCTCTACCAAACTGCCAACCCCAAGAAGTAATGCTTCATTTTGATGTCCTTCATCTCAAACTCAACTTACATGTTTGTTTTTCACCCTGCAATGAGCTTCTCTGTACCTGTCGGAAACAATTCATTCTGCAGATATCCATTGATCCTAGAATACCACACTCTCAATTATTGTTTGACTACATACAAGGCTTTCTTAAGCTTGCAAACATGGGATTCCTTCCCATTTACCTCAAAGCATTGAAGTTGCTCAGTGTACACTTCTTCCTCAATAATCCCATTAAGTAAAGTAGTATTCACATCAATTTGATGTATCCTCCATCCCATAAATGAAATCGATGACATAATTGTTCTAATGGAAGTGTACCTGGATATTGGAGCAAATGTATCCTTGTAGTCCAATCCCTCTCGCTGGGATAACCCTCTCACCACAAGCCTTGCTTTGAACTTCTCAATGTTTTCATCTGCAACATGTTTGATCTTGTAGAGCCACCTAGAACTCACCATTGACTTCCCCTCTGGTCTTGGAACTACATCCCAAACATCATTCTTCATGATGGAGGTGTGATCCTCCACCATGGCATCCTACCATACCTTCTAGTTTAATGCCTCCTAAGAGCTTGAAGGATCATAATCTAGAAGTGGAAGCAACTATTGTCTCCCCTCTTCACTTGAAGGTTTTTGTACTGATATGGAAATGACTAGTGACTCGGGTTCAACTTTTATACCTTCTTGCTTCTCATCCTCTATCATTGGAAGAGGCTCTTGAGACTTCATGGATGTAAAATCTTCCTCAAAATTTACATCACTACTTACTATTGTCTTCCTCTACTCTGGAATATAGACCTTGTAACCCTTTGAAGTCTCATTGTAACCCACAAATAAATTCCTCCTACTAGAGGGCTCCAACTTGGTCCTCTTCCCTACTAGTACATGGATATAAAATGTATAGCCAAATATGTAGAAATGACTCACCTTTGGCTTCACACTAGTGAATGCCTACTCAAGTGTCTTGTCCTCCAATATCCTATGAGGAAATTAGTTATGGATGTAGATTGTTTTGTTACATGCCTCTACCCAAGAAAC
Source organism: Picea abies (assembly GCA_900067695.1). Classification (NCBI taxonomy): domain Eukaryota; kingdom Viridiplantae; phylum Streptophyta; class Pinopsida; order Pinales; family Pinaceae; genus Picea; species Picea abies. Next base: position 3,977 of record CBVK0103943437.1, read on the forward strand.
ATTGGCAAGTCCTAATCATGTTTCATAGCATTAGTAGCCCCTATGATGGATCGATTATTCCTCTCTACAGTCCCATTTTGTTGTGGGTTGTGTGGAACTATCAAATCCCTCTTGATTCCTTCTTCCTTACAGAAACCCTCAAACTCCTTGGAGGTATACTTCCCGTCATTGTCTGATCTCAAGACTTTGATCTTCTTCCCTGTCTAGTTTTCGACTAAAGCTTTGAACTCCTAAAACCTACTAAAGACCTCATCCTTGGTATTTAAAAAATAGATCCATGTCTTGTGAGAGAAATCATCAATAAAGGAAACATAATACATGCTTCTTGTTGTTAACACCACCAACATCAGTCCACAACATTTGAATGCATTGGGTCTAGAATCCCCTTATACCTCTGCTCATTGCTTGGGAAAACATCCTTGGCATGTTTTCCAAGCATGCACCCTCTGCATACATGATGCTACTCAATATTGAACTCCAGAAGACCTGTGACTATATCCCTTAGAATAGGCAATGCCCTATGATGCAAGGGCCCCATCCTCTTGTGCCACAACTCGCATAAGTTGCCACTGATATGCACCAGGGCTCAAACGAGTTCACTCTGCAACCTATACAAATCACCTTCTCTAATCCCTATTACCTGAGTTGTATCTAGGCTAGATTCCTTGGACCTAATCAGGACTCGTCGGTTCTTGAACTCCACTACAAAGTCCTTATCTTCCATAACCAAAACTGAAAGAAAGTTCTTCATGAGACCCGGTACAAACAAGACATCATCAAAATCTAAATAATTACTTGACTCGAGCTGGAAGGGAATAGTACCAACTCCTGCTATTGGGTACTTGGCATCATCACTAAGCTCAACATGTACTCCATATTCCTGCTTTTCAAACTAGAAAACAATTTTCAAGCTAATGTCATATGTCGAGATGCCCCATTGTCCACAAACCATGCATCCCTAAGAATTGTGTTGGTAGAAAGGAAAGATACCAATAATAAATCCTTCTCGAACTTGGCAGCAAACCCATTCATCTGAGTTTCTGCAAAGGTTGCTACTTGTGTATGTTATTTCTTCCCTTTACTTTTCTTTTTCTTTAGATACTATGATGCATAATGGTCGTGCATATGACAAACAAAACACTTGATTTTACTCAAGTCATGTTTTCCTAGTTGTGAGGTTGACTCCTCATTCTTTCCCTTACCCTTGTTGGGTCATTTACCTCTACCCTTATTTGACTGACCAAATAGAGCTAGGTTCTCATCACCACCCTTCTTGTTGGCCTTTGACTCCATTCGAGTCTCCTTTTGAATATAATCATCCCATGACCTCTTAAAGTTAGGTAGGTGTTTTTGAACACAAATACCTTTGACAAATGGTTCCAATGAAGTTGGGAATCCATTCATTGTCATGTTCACTAGCTCTACATCTGCAACCTTCTCCCCAACTACTACAAGTTGACCACGAACATGTGTGACCTCCATAAAGTAACCAGTGACTAAGTCTAATATGACAATCTCTATGGATCTGAATTTGTTTCACAATATCATCTTCCTATTTATGCTCTTACTCTAGTAGAGACTTACCAGGGCATCGAACATCTCATTCGATGTCTTCTTCTTGGATATATGATGGATCAGATGATCCTTTATGGTATTCAAAATCACTTGATTGGCCTTCACTTTCTTCTTTTTGTGAGTTGCCATCTACTACAAATCTATAGGCGAAGGCACAACATCCTTGACAATATCTCAAAAATCATTCTCTTCTAATAAAAATGTAACCCTCTCTTTCCATGATAAGAAATTTGAGGCACCACCCAATCTTTCCTCGAACATGAAACTAGTTGATGTCATCTTTGAAATCAACTCCACAAACTCCTAAATCTGAAAATTAGTTTTGAAACCCTCTAAGTGTTGGTCCTTCTTCCCTACAATTGATTTATTGTTGCAAATCCTTGAGAATTTCAATCAAATAAATTGCTCTGATACCGTGTAAAAATTCCAAGCCTGGGTGACTAAAGTCCTTATGATCTTAATTAAACAAGTAAAATGTTGAATTCAATTAATGTAGAAATTAAATTCAAACCATAGCATCAATCACATAATCGCTAGAAATTGAATAGTGGAAGCATTAAAGCAGTTTCACACATACACAGGTAATTACTCCTTCAAAATTAGCTTTTCATTCCTTCGAAAAAATTACAAGGAAACCTCCACATGCTACCAAAAAAAATCATTGCACAATTACAAAATCACCCTGAACTAAGCGATATGGCATGTTGAGAGAGTACGGCCCGATGTATAGTAGCATGGCATGGCTATACAACCTATACAACCAATTGTACAGAATGTATGGCATGTTTCTACAGTCTGTATGGATCTGATCGTGCGACTATACAAATATGTTAGTACGATTGTACAGATCTAACAATGCAACTATACAGATCCATACTATACGACCTGTTGAGATGTCTGAATTCACCTCTACTTGAATCCCAACTCTCTCTCTCTCTCTCTCTCAACCTGCTCAGTTGTTCACTTGTTCATGTATGAACTCTATATCTTGAGCTATCTTTATACTTTTAGTTGAGACCAAAACCCCAATCTATTTTTTAGATTACTCCCAATCTAAGTCATGCATGCATGAAATACACTTTTTGGACTCAACAGCTAAACATACAACTTTTCAATTTTATTACTAAAATATATTACAAAATAGAATTACTTTTCAAAAATAAAATTATTTTTTGAAAATAGAAAATAACTTGTACTTCTCACATGTTCACACTAAACATGTGGAGAAGTTCCTATCCGGATTATATTTCTAAACATAGGAAACATCCCTCAATGTTTTTGAAAATATTTTGATACCCCTACCCAAATCTACGATAATGTGGCACCAATTCTCCAAAAAAAAAGCTTCACTCAATGGATTGACATCCATACCATGACAAAAAAAAATGCCTCTGGGATTTGTGCCAAATATTATGTAGTATGTTTTTGTAATGGGGAGTAATAACAACTAAAATTTTGACTCCCATCTTTGACATGTTTTTGTACCCTATATATGTTCCTTTATTTTTCAAAGGTTAACCATGCAGAGGTCTTTCTGACCTATTATTTAATAATTGTTATTTTTATTGGGTTGTATCATGGTACTATATTCTAAATTATCTTCTAAAATTTTTGCTATTTTTATTTTTATTTTTATTTTTTATTTAAATAGTTTTTACCCATCCATCCCCTAGAATTTGGAGGTACCTTCTAACCATCCATGAAACCCACCCACTCATAGTTGTTGTCCTCAAAACTTGGTGCAACATAGCTTGAAAGCCTTAGCATCATTTGCAAGACTTGTTCTCTTTGTTTTCACATACAAAGGGTATGCTTGTGTTTAAAACAATGTAGATAGAAATATAGTGTCGTGACATATTTCCATAAATATATATTGACCAAAGGATTGAGAATGTAACAAGAAATATGGGAACCACAACAATGGAAATCCTAAATTTTTATTTTGATTTTGAGCTAGAAAAACTTAGGCTCAAACATAACTTCATGCTTATTAGGCACCCACGTTCAGAGTGGTTCAAGAGGCCTTAATCAAGAATAATACAATGACATAGAGAAGATGTGATTTGCTTATTTAGAACAAGAATACAAGTTTGGTATGACATGGTAGATGAAAACCAAATATATATCGACCAAAATACCATGGATCCTTATGGCACTTAATTCTCCAATATACTACTAGGTAATGATAAAACTGAACTTTCTACCTCAATATCTAAAAAAATGCACTAGAATTATAAGCAAATTATTGTATGATGGTATGCTTAACTCTATAGAAAATGGGAACAAACTAAAGATAATGGAAAGAAAGAATCATGGGAGGTTAGAGGTTGTGATTTTGAAAACATATCAATTTAAAAGAATCATGGGAGGTTAGAGGTTGTGATTTTGAAAACATATCAATTTATTTGTTTAATGTGTTTAACAAAATTAAATTTTCACATATTGAGAAGCAAGCACTCAATAAGGATATAACTATTAACATGTATAAAAATAATCACCAATTATGAAAAATAATAGAGATGCGATCAACTAAGAAACTGAAGGTTGGATGGTCAAGATTGATTGGTCCTTTATCATGGAGATGTTGACTTGTTTGGGATTTGGACCATGATGTGTGGCTACAATGAATACAGTTTTATTTAATGCTTCAACATTTGTCTCGATGAATAACTCTTTGCCCCCGTAGATTTTGTTGCATCAATCCAGTCGACAAGGGTGTCCCTTCGCCCGTTACTATACATGTTCTCAATTGATGCTTTGGGTTATCCCTTGGAAGCTACTCGCATTTAGGGGTGTGTGTGTGGTATTTCACTCCTTCCTAATGGGTTAGAGATGATTAATTATCACTTTGCATATGACTCTCTTCTATTTATATGGCCTGACCAAGACTTCGTTGATGGTGCTAGACATTGTCTAGACCTTTTATGAGAAACCTCAAGTGTGGTGGTTAGTGATCATAAGACAGATCTTTCATTGGTTGGATTTCCTCAATGTGGATGTATGTTCAATCAAGGGTCATTGTGTGGTATCTTGACATACGTGTTGGAGTAGGCCTTTCATCTATTGCTTTTTGGTTTGGTGTCTTCGGATGTTGTAGAGAAAGTTTCACCTTTGGCAATATGATGACCTTTCGTTCGTTGGGAAACTGAAGGTTGTTGGGAGGATTCTCAAAGATTCTCACATTTATTATCTCTTGTTGGTTGTTGAGTTGGGCTCAATGTTTATGCTTGAAGAAAAATTTGTGGTCATATTCGTGGTCGAGGTATCACAAATAGAGAGGCTTGCCTATGGTCTTGTGGGACTTTGTGCATCATTCCCAAGGAAGAGGGGAGGTTAGGGTTGGTTGATGTGACTACCCAAGGAAGCATCCTTGGTGCCAAACGGGTGGGTGCATTTCTTAGATGGTTTCACTCCTTGGCAAGACCTATTGTGCCATTGGTTGGCTCTTGCTCAGCATGTAGGCAAGGTCTAGGGGGTCTTTGGTTTGTGTGACATTAGAGGGGAGGTTAGGGTTGGTTGATGTGACTACCCAAGGAAGCATCCTTGGTGCCAAACGGGTGGGTGCATTTCTTAGATGGTTTCACTCCTTGGCAAGACCTATTGTGCCATTGGTTGGCTCTTGCTCAGCATGTAGGCAAGGTCTAGGGGGTCTTTGGTTTGTGTGACATTATCTCTTCCCCCCCACCTACTCCAGGTTATAGACTTGTTTATCTTTAAGGGTATTTGGATAGTAGCTTGGAAGTTGATAGCGAGTTCGATCAAATGTAATACAACTCGTAGTAGAGTGGGTTGGGATTTGGCGAGGTGATCTATTTGGTGTTGGAGGTTGCAGGGTTCTTGTGTTGTAGATTTCTCGCATTTCTAGGCCCTTCACTTGAGTAAGAAGGGCATCTTCTTTTGGCAAGATCTATGGGATTCAATGGCATGTTCTTGGAAGGATTGGCACACTTTGGCTTGTGAACATGCCTTGCTTCCCTCCAACAGATTCACAATTTTTGAACTTGTTGGCCTCATCCCTCTAAAGGATATGTCCAAAATGAATATTACCATGTTAAGCCCTTCTTGGTGGCATTGAGAGTGGAGCTTTTGTCACCCCCTTTAGCAAGATGAATCTTGGAAGCTATACTCCATTTGACACCAACGTCATAGGCTAGCCCCTATCCTCAAAACTTATAGGGGGTCTCGTTTGACACAGAGGACAAATGGGTTCGTCTCTTGCATAGTGTGGTATGTTCCACTGCCCTACAAGCTAAGTTTTTGCATGGTTGGTTATTTATCAAGGGCTCCACTCCAAGGCCAAGTTGGTAAAGAGTGGTTTCTCATCTGATATTTGTCCTATTTGCCAATGCTCTGAAATGATGAAGCACGTGTTCTAGGATTGTCAATTTGCAAATAGTTGTTGTAAGTACATTCAGGATAAGTATTCAGTTCTTGTCCAAGGTAGCGTGCATTGGTGAGCAACCCTACTTGGTGATCACAATTATTTGGTTTGCTGCCCATTCATTGGTATTTGACATTATTTGAGGATATCTACTCTGTTTACCCTTTGGAAGATCCGTTGTATGTCAATGTTTGATAATGAGATTAGTGTTTTCCTTGCTTTGTGTACCAATTGAAGGGATGAGATATGTTTGTATTGGTTAGCCAAAAGTTTTTTTGTTTATTGATGATGCCAAGTCTCTAGATGCAGCAGCATACTCTGATTTTGTTAGCATTGAGGAAGAGGATATTAGTTCATTGTATATACCCTTCCGCTTCTTGTTAAGCTGATGTCAATATTTTCTGTATATACAGCCTGAGTGGGCCTAATGGTTAAGAACATGTGTTTCCTCTTCAGAGGTCACA
>CBVK0103943456.1:883-17828 GCA_900067695.1 Picea abies
AGAAGTAAGTGGACAAAATGCTTGCGACATGACTAATCTTTCTTATCAAAGAAGTAGATTCAGTTAGCCCCATAGTAATATAGATTAATAATTCTATAGAAGACATTTGGGTCTGTGTCGACTACAGGAGTTTGAATTCTTCATGTGTGCACGATTTGTTTCCGACACCCTTCAGTGATGAGGTGTTAGATCAATTTGCGGGAAAAGAAGTTTATTTGTTTATAGATGAATTATTGGGGTATCACCAACTCAGAATTTTAGAAGAAGACCACATTCATAAAGGAGTGGGGGTCATTTGCATACAATGTGATGCCTTTTTTCTTAAATAATTCCCTAGCAGTCTTCTCCAGGATTGTTATAGCAATATTTTGTGACTTCATACACAGTTTTTTAGAAGTCTACATGGAAAATTGATTGTAAACATTTTGTTGAAGGAGCATGTAGGGATACTACGGTTGATGTTTAATATATGTTGGGTATTATAGATATCTCTGAACATGAAGAAGTGTATTTTATGTGTACCACATGACAACCTGCTAGGACACATTATTTGTCGGGAAGGAGTCTTGGTGGACCCAACTAAAGTTATGGTTATCCTGAACATGCCTCCACCTACAAGTGTTAGAAATTTGCACTCGATGCTTGGGCATACAGGATACTACCATAGCTTCATGAGAAGATATGCAAGTATCATGACACCACTGGAGAAACGATTGAATAATTCTGAAGCATTTCGATGGGCAGTTGAATGTGACAAGGCATTTGATATCATCAAGGAAAAAATCAGTACTACACCCATTCTTATATACCCCAACTGGGAGATTGAATTCCATACCCCAACTGGGAGATTGAATTCCATGTACATGTGGATGCATCAGGTATCTCCCTGGGAGCCATTTTGGTGCAACTAGGAGAAGGGAATATGGACCACCCTATCTAGGTTTCTAGCAGAAAACTTTCTCAATTCAAACACAGCTACATAACAACCGAAAGGGAAGGTCTAGATATGATTTATGCATTGCAACAATTTAGACACTATTTACTAAGCTCTCATTTTACATTTTTTGTTGACCATTATGATTTGAATTACCTAGTTAATAAGTCATTCCTTGAGGGAAGGATTTGCAGATGGATCTTACTCTTTTAGGATTTTTCATTCAAGGTAATTGTCAAGCCTAGAAGATGTAATGTAGGTTTGAACCACCTATCCAGACTAGAATCAGGGGAAAGTGGAGGAGCAGTGGATGACCAGCTCCCCAATGCAGAAGTGTTCTAGATTGAAGACATCCTAGAGTATATTGAAGACATTATTTCCTTCCTCGGCTCAACGACCTACCTAGAAAATTATTTCCCAACCTAGAAATGACACTTGATGGTCCAATAGTAGACTACCAACTGATTGCAAGACAACTCTATAAGATAGGACTAGATAACATTCTCAGAAGGTGTGTCCTCACCCATGAGAGGCAATATATCCTATGGTAATGCCACAATGGAGTTGTGGGAGGACATGTTGGAGGGAAAGATACATCACAAAAGGTACTTCAAACTGGGTTATGGTGGCCAATGTTATTCAAGGATGCTAAATATTATGTTATATCTTGCGACATTTGCTAATGAGCAGGCAAGCCATCACGTAGATATGAATTACCTCTTCATCCAATTAGAGAACTACAGGCCTTTGAGAAGTGGGTTCTTGAATTTGTTGGACCAATCAATCCACCCACCAAGCATTCAAAGGAAAGATATATCATCATCACAATAGACTATCTCACACGGTGGGCTGAAGTAAAGGTGGTTTAGGATTGTTCAAAATATATAGCTACTAGATTCATATTTGAGAACATTATTGCTCAGTTTAGATTTCCTAGGATCCTGACCAATGATCGAGGTAGCATTCAAAGGAAAGATATATCATCATCACAATAGACTATCTCACACGGTGGGCTGAAGTAAAGGTGGTTTAGGATTGTTCAAAATATATAGCTACTAGATTCATATTTGAGAACATTATTGCTCAGTTTAGATTTCCTAGGATCCTGACCAATGATCGAGGTAGTCACTTCATCAGCACCAAAATCACAACATTGACGACAAAATTCCTCATCCAGCACGATAAGAGAAGTCCTTATCATCCACAAGCTAATGGGATAGTGGAGGCATTCCATGATATTTTGGAAAGAGAACTGATCAAGGTGTGTTATGAAAACAAGGAGGACTGGGATGATATAGTTCCAACAGTCTTATTGGATTATAGGACTACCACAAAAAATTTTCACAAGTATACCCCATTTCAGTTGGTTTACAGTAAGGAAGTTGTTGTACCTGCATATTTTATCACTCATAGTATCTATATAGCACAGGCTACACATTTGAAAAATGATGAATCAATTGCGCAAAGTATTGTAGACTTGCAAGAACTTGAGGAAGCAAGATTCTTAGTCTATTTTCATCAGTCAGTGGAAAAAGCTAGGAAAAAAGCATGGCATGACAGACACATTAAGTCCAATAGTTTTATGCAAGGGGATCAGGTACTCCTATATGATAGTCATTATTAGAAACATACAAGTAAGTTGTGCATGTATTGGTTAGGTCCATTCCTATTCGTTGAAATTTGATAGTCTGGTGCAGTGAATCTAGCGCAACTAGATGGTATCCTTCGACTAGGTTGGGTGAATGGTGTGTGCCTAAAGCCCTACATTTCCCACACTTAACAGATGGATTTTTTATTCAGTCCAAGGGAGCTTGTATAGTAGTTACACTTTGATTTCATGTTGTAATTTCTTTTAGTAAATGTAACAACGCCAGAGTGTGCTCATTGGTGCCACGACATATGTTTTCTCAGTCTAATTGTTGGGCCTTTTCATAAATTCTTACTAAGAAATGTGTTGTCAAATAAGTCACCATTTCACTCAATCATACACATAAATCCACCTGATAACCACATTGTGGTTTGGGGGGAGTGAATCTGAAACATATTAATGACTAAGTGTCAATCACATCACATCTAGTCTCACCCTTTATGTTAACTGCCAAAAAACGTCAGAACTTCTCGTAAAGTCTTAAACGTCCCTATACGCATGGATGTTATGGATATTCCCACTATGATTCTCAATCATTAAAATGGAAATTCCCTCAATTAGGCCATGTGTTGGTTACACCACCCATTAAAGTTAGGATCTGTTTAGAGATTTTACCCTATTATCAGTATTGTTAGACGTCTAGGCCATAGATTCTGTTGTTGGCTTAATTAATAGATCATTTATGATAAATTACCAGTTTACCCTGTTTCCTCATCTACAAGATCCTGAAATATTATTGTGAATAACACACCATTAACTTTGCTTCCCTCTATCCTTGATTTTCCCGCATCCTAGCACACTCTGAAAAACCTCTTTCTCCCCAACCACGTCCCCATCCCCCAATTCAACGTGTTTACCAATGCTCAATATATAAGATGCCAAGAATAGTGAGAGGACAAAGCTCAGTCTCTAAATAATCAATCCTATATGATCCCTATGATCCTAGAATCGAGGTGTTGGGCGATGTCAAAAGGAAGGTCGACAAAGAAAAACTCCTCGACCTCGATCTGACGGATGTGACATTATTCCCACAAATGAATATAGTTGTGTTCTAGGAGTTGGGTTCTGATCCGATAGGGGAAGTGAATGTCATCCCAAAATATTACTTTATTAACATGTTCAACTCAACTATCATGCACCTCGAGGATTTACCAATGTTTAGAACCACTGGTGAGATTTCACAATCCACCAAGTTTCTGATAAGTAGAGTGCACGATAGTAGATTATGGCTCGACAAGAGATATCCCATCCACACAGAGGATATCCATATGCTCACTGGACTATCATTGGAAGGTGAGGATGTATCTAAAGGGTTCCAAGGGCCAAGCAACCATCCCAAGAAGAAGGGTGAAATCAGTTTGTATGAAAAATTCCATACCCAGTGAGGGTGTCACATAGTGAAAATCGAACCAATTCTCCTAGAAACGGTGAGAATGGCTTCCTATGTAATCACTAGAAAAATCATGTGCTCATACTACAAGGGAGAATGCACATCAAATGCCTTGTCAGTGGCATATTTCTATGCAAATAGTGTAGTCTTTAACTCATGTAGTTACCTATTGGAGGAATTCCTCATTACTTGTGAGGAAGTTCATGAGAATGGAAGAACCTTCATGTATGGGTATTTTCTTCTATATTTTACAATGTTGAAGTGGTGGCCACCCACAGGAATATAACTAGCACCTGCATATAAGGGGCTCCTCACAAAGATGTTTGACCCTTGGCATGCAAGGTCAGATTCTAAGAATATGGAATTCAATAATGTTGCATTCCTGAAGTCATACAATCAATTGATTGATGCCACCCAAAGGATGAGCATATCATAGGAATCGTTGAACCTGAAAAAAATAAATATCTCATTCACCTCGAACACCCACTACACTTTTGTCTATCCAAGGCATGCAAAGCCCTCTGATTTCCACACGAGGTCGCTACCTTTCTATCTGAATGAAGAAATATTTGATAAAGAGGTTATTTCTTGGTCGAAAGTCAAATGGAACCCATGCAAGTTGATAATGCATTACCTTTTTCCACCGAACTTTTTGAAGAAGAAGAGCTCGACAAAGGAAGCAGGGTCGAGTTCGCGTAAAGTAGACTTGTCGTTGAAGTCTCAAACACCATCATATTAAGAAGAAGAGGAAGAACACCAGTTGCAACATCCTGAAAGGAGCTTAACAGGATTTCCCAAGCTTCTGGATGAGGAGGTACTCTTAGGTAAGTCCATCAATGAAATTTTAGTTGTTTCCTTTACAGGTGAGGTTCCTACTAAAAATCCTAGAATCGGTGTTTCCCCTGAGTTAGCCCAGCCAAATTCATAAAATCTCATCCCATATCTAGTGCTTTACCTCACACCAGAGAAACCACTCATGCTTCCCAGAATGTTATTACTATATCAATGACCCCGAGATAGATCCAAAAAAATATTCCACTATGATTTCAAATCAATCCCCATCACCACCATCTAGGGATACCATAGTCCAACTGCCACCCAACTCACCAAAACCCATGCAAATAGACATCCTAGAGAACCTTGGGAAATTTAGAGATCTTATCCTATTAGTAGTTGCCACGTCGAGATGGTCAAATATTCTAGGTGTTTCCACTTCATCCACTCTTCCCTCTATGGAGAGTCAATAACCAACAATTCCATAACTCACCCAATTCCCACAAGTCCCACTCTTGATTCCTCAGTCTCCAAGGCTAAATATTCTCATTGAGGTTCCATTGGTTCGGGACAGGACCCCAAAAGTTCCACTCATAACAAGGATAGAAAATCAACAAGAGTTGTAGTCTTAAGCACCATAGGAGACTCATTCAAGACATAGCATTCTGTCAATGAAAGAGAAGTTAGAGCCAATACTCCAAATTCTTCAATAGTGCTCAGAACTTTTACAGCTCTGGCTAGTGAAAATGAAATTTATCCCTTTAATTTCGATGTCCCTCAAGAAAAAATTGGCTCAACAGTTGTGAGGATCATCCCCGGGAGAAGAATAGGTTGAGACACCCTCATACCAGTCCATGACCAGTGGGCTTCCACTTCAAAGTAGACTCTCATTGGAAGCTCCAGTCACATCTGGTGAGCTGCCTCATTTGTCAACACCGCAACTAGTAGGCTTTATTAGAGCCTCTACTAATCACTTGGATAAACAAATTCAACAAGTCGAAAAGAAAGTTGAATTTTGGAGACAGGAAGGGATGATGGCAAAAACAATATGGATGCATGAGGAATATTTAAAACTCCATGAGGAGCATAAAATGGAGAAGGTGAAGGAAAATTTAACAGAGTTCTAGTTGACCTTTAGGAAAGAAGAACCTTAGCTTCCAGAGTTCATCACAACCAAAGAGCCAGAGAAACAAATTGTATTAGTCAAGGAAGCATGGGAGGTGCTGACAAATCGAGCAGAGGACCTCCAAGAGAATTTGGAGAGAATGAAGTTCAAGGTTGAGGGATATCCTAGAGAACTCCAACAACAACTATAAAGGGTTGTCCTGGAAGGAAATGATGCTAGAGATGTGTTGAATAAGAAGATTGTTGAGTGCACTGCCATTTTTAAGGAAGACATGGATTGGATGAGTGTGATAACTTGGTGAAACCAAGCACTGGAAGAGTTACGTGTGAAAATCCAAACCCTCAAAAAAGAATCTACCAAAGTAGAGGATACTTTGGAACAACAAGAAAATTTTGATGAGATCCAACAAGCGGACAACACTTTGAATGCCCTATTTGAAGCTCAAACAGTGGCCAAGAAGGAACTGAGAGACTTTCGATGAGTACTAAAAAATGCATACCTCTAGATGCACCAGGTTGAGACAATAGAATATGCAGAATGGAATTATCTTAACACATAAAATCCAAAGGAATTCAACACCAATGGAACTCAACAGTTTGTAGCAGAATCCTTATTGTTCTCCAGGAAGTGGAAAGACAAAATATGCACTAGGTGGAGACAATATAATATGTAGAATGGAATTCTATTAACACATAAAAGCCAACGGAGTTCAGCACCAACGAAACTCAATAGTTTGTAGTAGAATTCTTATTCTTTTCTAGGAGGTGGCAAGACAAAATTGAACATTTCCAGGAGATTAGGAAGAACTCCCTAGAATTGGTTCCAAAGTTGCGCCCTTCATTTGAAGGATCCAAGGAAGAAACAACTCGAGTCATGGATGGAAGGAAGACAAAAGAATAAATCAAAGCTATAGAAGGATCACAAGCCAAACCGGAGACCACAGAAGAACTAAATACTCAACTCAGGGAAGGTCAAGGATTGTGTTCGGGGCCTATTGGGCCCTTTGTTTTGATAAATAGAATTTTTGAAAGCTACCACAAATCCAAAAAACCAAGAAAATGAAGGAAAAGAAGGTTGAGTTAAAGAGAGCGCAACAAAAAGGTGTTGGAACAGAAAAATGTTAGAGGCCAGCATACAATCAGTTTTAGGAGGAATAGTTGAAACATAATCAAGAAGAGGAGAGAGCTCATGAGTTCTCAATCAACAAAAAAGGATTGTAATATATAATGAAAGAAGAGGATTGCAATCAGGTTGGGTAGTGAGAATTGGTTTTGTGCTATATTGGGAATGTAAGGGAAACTACTCTTATATTACAATAGAGGCAGTAACAGTAAGATACTGGAGAGAATATGATTTGGTCTTGTACTGTCTTCAAATGTACTTGTTGATTCTCTCTGGAATGAATTTGTATATGTCTAAGATAATTTGTGCATGTATTTTGAGCAAGGACTCTGATATAATAAAATATCGATGGGGATAAAATTTAAAAGAAGACCTCTATATATGATGATTCATGTTTCCATGGAATGATATTATGTTATGTCTATTATGCATGATGCTTCTGTATTAACTTATGATGTTTTGTGCAACTTTGTTCTTCTACCCTGGGTTATGAGGTGTTAAAGACTATAATAAGGTTAATCTATCTTGTGCAAGAGTGGTATTAATCTTGATAACTTGTAGATCTGAATAAGCATTATTTTTACCCTTCCCTACTCTTCATGTCTCAGTCTCTCTTCGGGTGAGACTTCTTCCCTTCCAGGAAGATGAAAATGCCAGTGAACTAGACTACATTGGTACCCATTTTGTTGGTAACTTGAAGAGGACCCTGGTCTCAAACATTTGTGCCAACATATGATTGGACAATATTTAGCCTATTAAAAGATCATGTTGAAGTATTAAGATTAATGCTAGACAGGTGTAGATAATGCCAAATTTCTTTGAACATTAAGAAATTCATATTCAATGCACCATTTGGAATTCTACTAGGATATTTGGTTTGTAAATAGGGTCTACTAGTTGACCCTCCAAATATTGTTGTCATTGTTAATTTACCACCACCTAAGTCAGTGGGCCAATTAAGATATACACTAGGTCATACAGGCTACTATAGAAATTTTATAAAGAGTTACACACGGATTACTGCACCCATGGAGAAACTNNAGAAATTTTATAAAGAGTTACACACGGATTACTGCACCCATGGAGAAACTATTAAATAAGGATATCAAGTTTCAATGGAATGATGAGTGCCAACAAATTTTGGACATATTACAAGAGAAAATGGTGACAAGTACACCAATTTTGGTGTTTCCAGATTGGTCAAAATAGTTCCATGTTCATGTGGATTCCTCTTCAATAGAACTTGGAGCAGTACTAGCACAACCAAGAGAAAGTGACATAGATCAACCAATAGCATTTGCAAGTAGGAAACTCTCATATTCAGAACATAATTATAATACAATAGAGAGAGAAGGTTTGGCTATGGTATATGCATTACAAAATTTTAGACATTATTTATTAGGCCAACATTTGAAAATTTTCACAGATCACTCTGCTCTCAGATACCTGGTCAACAAGTGAGTGTTGGGGGGAAGAATATGTAGATGGTTATTGTTATTTCAAGAGTTTGATTTCAAAATAGTAGTGAAACCTGGAAGACTAAACACATGGCCAAATCATCTTTCTAGGATAACTAATGGAGAGGAGCCAAGCATCTTAGAGGACAATTTTCCCGATGCACAACTCTTTTCAGTGTAGATTGTTGATGAATACTTTTTTGATATCATTGAATTTTTTAGTACAAGATTTTTCCCAAAGGAATACAACACTGCACAGAAGAGAAATTTGGTGTTTAGAGCTACATCCGATCTAATTATTGTAAGCCACTTATATAAACAAGGTGCATATACTATTCTAAGGAGATGTGTCATGGAACATGAATGTCCTATGATATTAGCAGAAGCACATGAAAGAATAGTTGGAGGATACTATGCAAGAAAATCCATTGCACATAAGATATTGTGCACAATACTATGTTGGCCGATAGTTTCTAAACATGCAAAGGAATATTTCCAGAATTGTGATGTCTGTCATAGTGTAGGGAAGCCATCCAGGAGGGATGAGATTCCCCTAAAACCTCAGGTAACCCTTCAAGTGTTTGCAAAATGGGATATAGACTTTGTAGGACGAATCAACCCACCAACTAGAAGATCGAGAGAAAGGTACATCATTACAATGATAGAATATCTAACCAGATGGGTTGAAGTAGAAACAGTAAAATATTGATGTGCACTTTCTGTTTGAACAAGTAATTACAAGATTTTGATTCCCTATAATTTTGATGAGTGATTAGGGAACTTATTTAATCAACAATACCATTCAGGAAATGACTGAAGAATTTGAAATACACCATAAAACAAGCACTCCACACCATCCTTGTGATAATGGAATAGTGGAAGAATTTAATGAAATATTGGAGAATTCCTTAACTAAAATTTACAACGTAAACATGGATGATTGGGATATGAAGATACCAGCAACATTATGGGAATATAGAACCACATGCAAGAAACTCACAGGGAAAACAACTTTCATTTTGGTGTATGGTCAGGAAGAAATAGTCCCTTTATAATATTTAATACCCAGTCTGTGCATTGCATCTATTACAAACATGACAAAAAGAGGCGTAGTACAAGAAAGATTGTCTCAACTCATAGAACTAGAAGAGGACAAGATTATGGTTGGTTTCCATTAGGAAGTACAGAAATCCAAAGGAAATTCTTGGCATGATAGACACATTAAAAAGAAAAACTTTAAGGAAGGATATATGATTCTTATCTATGACATAAAATGCTTATAGCATCTAGGAAAATTCAGGATGCATTGGCTAGGGCCATATGAGATAAAATCTATCATAGACGGAGGTGTTGTGCAATTGCAGGATCTAGCAAAAAAAGAGATTCAAGGATTGGTTAATGGCAGTCGAATGAAACTATATAGGGATAGTTGAAATAGTAAACCTTAGTACTTGAAATGTAGAAAATTACAATTGTACAAAGTGTATATAGTAGGAGCTAGAAAAGAAAAAATAATTTTTTTTTGGAAAAATAAGAAAAATACAAAAAGATGCAGTAGATGGATAAGTGTTAAACATGTAGTTTTATAATACATTGCACATAAGATATTAATTGGTATGAAAGAACCTTAATACACTGCATGCCAAATAAATGTGACCAGGCAGAAAAAACAATGCGTCGACACAGGGAACAGTCGGAAAAAGAAAAAGCGGTGATCAGAAAATTGTGGCGTGATAGGGCATTTATGGCACGACCTATAAAAGAAGAAAACACAAATGACAAAGACTCGTTGTGAATTTGTGCAAACCATAGCCAGGGGAGAAAACTTAGTGTGAGTGTGTGATTCTGAGGTGTTTACTTACGATTCAAAGAAACCCTTCCAAATTTAGCAGAATGGCACCCTCGAATCTTGGAGATCCCAACCAGTTCACAATAAAAAAACTAAGTACCGCAAAGCCTACAAAATATCTATCATTTGATGGATAAAACCCTAACCATATGGAAGGATTCATGGATGTTGAAATGGTTCCATCCCTAGTAATCAAACTAGTTAGTCTGACTATTATAGAAGAACAAGATCAACAAAACCCAACAACAAAAGAAATGGACATTGACCCACAGAGAGAATTGAAAAACACTAGCATGGAGAAAAACTATATGCAACAAACCAGGTTAGGAGCATCACAATAGCTGAATGGGGAAGATGACGAACATATAGAGTTTGAGGAGTCCAGGAAACAAGCAGAAGAAGTGCAACACCTTGCTGTAGAGAAAGCACAAAAATTGGAGGAACAAGTGCAGTTTGAAGACATTATAAACCAACAGAACACTGACACTAAGGAAGAATAGGACACTGAGGAAGGGAAATAAGTGGAAATAACAATTCCACCAGCAAGGAAAACAATACAAGGGAAAAACCTGCAACACTATAAACATGTGAAAGCATAGGGAACTCACGTTGTCACTATCGCATATCCCTGAAGGAGTTGAAATATTTGATGACATGTTAGGATTTGTTAACAAAATTAAATATGTTAACCATGATGTTGTATACATGAGGAAGTTTTGTGATTTCGTACAACAAGTATACATGGAAATTAAAGGAGAAGGTCCATGAGGAGATCCCATACTAGAGCCAAAATAATGGATTGTTGGGCTATACAACACAAGAATTATTAACCTGTTGGAGATTCCTCACTTTGGGATAGGAAAGAACGTGAATGCATGTGTCAAATAGTTACTAGCATGGGTACATGAAGTCATATTATGGATGGATAGATCTATATCCATAGATGTGGATCTAGTTTCTAAAATCACAAGATTACCAACATATGGAGTAAAACCAAAGAAGTACTTGGATGACAAAAAAAAATAAAAATCCATAGCAGATGAGATAAAGAATAAATATGGGACTGAGAGAGGATCCATAGGAATGATTATTAAACAAATAATTGATGGTGTGCAAAATCTTGAGAAACTTTCACAAGGAGGAAGCCCCTAAAGGTGTAATAGCAACAGTCGCATAATGCACAAAGGGAAGTCTACTTAGCTGGGCTCCATATATAATAGACTTGTTTTTCGATGATTGCAAGGATGCACAGGACCTAATTTCATAATTTCATTATCCATGGTTAATCATATTGATATCACTGGTTTGATGGGGAGAACCAAAGTATAGTGGATTTTACCAAAGGCCGGGGAAATGTTGTGCAACAAAATACACATCTTTATGGCATACTTTAGATCTAAAGGAAAGGAAGGGGAATTCTAGAATTTTTTCAATGTATTATGATGAGATGCAGGAGAATATAGAAAACACATGGAGAATACCACCATAAATTGTGAGAGAGAATCAAGGAATAACCAATTCCAAGCTTCAAGGAATAACATATGGATCTAGGCTAAGCAGGATCCTAAAAAGGAATGGTTCTAGTTCACATATTGTGTCATGGGGGAAGAATTATAGTGGGATATGAACAATTGACCTAAAGAGTGGAAGGTGTCAGATATCCCAAAGAAAGTAAAAATATATAAACAACAAGTAGATATTGGACCTTCACAACAGTCAACTAGCCCAACAACAAACACAAGGAAAGCTATAGAGCACAGAAAGGAAAAATGGGATAACACAAAAAATAAAAAGTCAAGGTAGAAAAACACTATCCCAAAGGATTCAACTTAGAAAAAGGAGCAGGTAGAAGAAATAAATGGAGGAACACTAATTGATACAAATATTCCTATGCAGGAGGAAATAGGAGGTGGAAATTTCCCAGACTGGGATATTCGAGCTCAAACCACGTAGACAGAGACACTTCCAAGGAAAATAATAGTATTGTATACAACAAGAAAATGCAAGAAAATAAAGGCACATGAGGACATTCCTCAACCTACACTTACATAGGATGATTCATATTTAGTAGAAAAAAAAGTACAGGATCACACAACAATAGTCTTTTATGATGTTGATAAGCAGAGGGAGGAAATAGTGAAGAAATTGATAGAGGTCAAAGATGCATTGGATCATTTACAGATTACTACAACACATCAAAAAGGTCTAGCAAAACAACAACAAACCTATCAAGAATGAACACTTTCATAATAGGAGACGGTGCAGACCATAGCTATGGGGAGTGAAAATTTCCATATCACCCAGGACATGTTGCAAGTAGATGAAGCTACAAAACAGAGGCCACCAAAGGATATGGATCATATGGACTTGGCACTGCCCAATATTCCAACAAAAGTGTTGTACAAACTACAGGTAAGTGTCGGGAAAGAAATCCAGTCAAGGGCTCATGCAGATTCCACAAGCTTACAGTTGGCCAAGCAAGTAAATAATACATCGGATATAACTCTTAACCAAGTGCAGCTCGAGGGGGATGAAACCAAACCGTGCACTGGAAGAATAGAGAAGTAAGTTTAAGAAGTATTTAAAACCATTACTGACAGTGCACAAGGAGAGAATATACCCAGATAGGATAAAATTAAGAAAATATCATAGGCTATGGAGGCTTACAAAATCAAAATTATAGAGTTAACAAAACTCTTCAGACCTAGTACTCCACCAGAAGTAAGAACACAAAGAGAATAGGAGGATACATATCATACAGAAATCATTGTGCTCGTAATCTAGGAAATAAAAAAAACTTTACAATAAGAGTGTGCAGCTATGGAAAAACCTTTAGGAGGATGGAAAACTTCAAGAGTTGCACCAAAAATAAGAAGGGATAAATATTGCGATGCAAGAATTGAAGCAGAAGAAAAAAACTATGACAATACCTGACAGACTGAAAATTGCACAAGAGATGAAGAATATACAGTAAGAACTTAAGTCCATACAAGTAGATAAGAAGTCAAGGTAGGATTAGTTAGAACCATTACAAGAAGCAGCAAAACAGATGCTCACTGATATTTACATAGAAAAAGACCAAATTGAACAAGTTGGATTGGAGAGTGGGGAACTATTCAAAGAACACATTACTGCACAGATTTTGGAGATTATAGCAGCAAAGAACATGCAGGTAAAAATCCAAGTTGAAGAAATTACAAATAGTCTTTAGGTGCTCGAGAAGTCAGTACAGCAAGCAGTCACTACCTGAGTGGCTTGGGATGAGCCACATGTGAGTGTTGGGGGCCTGTTGGCACAGGGCATTTTGGAACAATATTCTAGGAAATGTTTATAAAGATAGGGATGGAAATAGAATATTATGGAAAGGTGTAGTAATTAATGAAGGAATTTGGGTATTTTACCAAAGAAGGAGCATGTGCTGAAAAACCTGGAAAAGCAGTGCTAGGAAATGAAGAAAGCCAAAGAAAGAAAAGAAATATGTGGACCAATGAGGAAAATGGTTGGATTTTGGACCAGTCATGATCAGGGAATTAGAAAGTGGAAAAATATAATCCACCTAGGGTTAGTGGGTTAGGGTTTTGGACAATTTTTTAATGGGTAATTGACTCCTTTTGTAATATAAATATATTGTGAGAGATAGTGGAAAGGATTATCTAATGATCTTTGAGCCATTTTTTGAGATAGAGCAAGAGAGATTTTGAGAGATAGATTAGATCAAACATTGTGATCGAAGGTAAGGTTGTAAGTCATGGGTTGTCGAGCCCAGTGTGATATTTTCAACCGTTGAGTGGAAGTATGCATCCTATGAGGGTTATTCCATAGGACTTCCAAGTGGGAGAAAGAAATGTAATGTGTGCAACGCTATAACCTTGATGCAGAATAATAAAAGAGCCAAGACAAACACATCTTTGTGGACATAGCCTAGGGGGGTGAACCACGGTAAATTTTGTGTCTCTTTGTGGAATGATTATTTTATTTCTTGCAAATGTTTATCTATGAGGAATGGATTGATATATCAATAGTAAAATGTAGTGCATAATAGAGTAACCAGAATAATTACTGTAGAATAAACCTTAAATGAATGCAAATGATTACTGAATGGTAGATCTAAGATACAATTGTGTGTTGTTGTAATATAATAATAAATATGATGTGTTTTGAGGTAGAAATAATGTTTCTCATCCTCACAGAAGTCTCTTTTCCAATACTGCAGACATTTGGGTCTTGCAGTCACCCATCAACCATCTCGAGTGAGACTGCATTGTGCACTTTGTGCAAAGTGTTACCTTCTGTTCTTCAGAAGGGTTTATGGTTTGCAGGGTTTTGTTGGAAACCTAAAGTAGAACTCGGGTCATCCGGAAAACCTCCAACAATGTAACAGGACTGATCCTTTCTAGGATCTCAAATGGTCCACAATATATTTCTTCCAACTTTGGATAGCTCCCCAATTTTAGTGAATGTTTCTTCACTTTCAGTTTTAAGAAGACATGCTCACCCACTTTAAACTCTTTGTGCATTCTACCTTTGTCTGCATAAATTTTCTTCCTATCTAGAGAAACCTTTAAATCCTGCTTTATATTCACCATCTACTCTTCCATTTCTCTAAGAAATCTTGGCCCAACCATTGCTCTTTCTGTTGGGTTGTCCCAACTCACTGGTGTGTTTTAATTTCATCCTTATAATTCTTTAAATGGGATCATCTCCAAATATGGTCTATACCAATTATTATAATAGAACTCAACTAAATGTATATAGTCTTCCCATTTTGATGGATTGTCCATGACATACATTCTCAACATATCCTCAATCAACCGATTGACACTCTATGTTTTTCCATATGATTATGGTGATATGTTGTGCTAAAATTTAGATTTGTTCCAAATACCTTAAATAATCCATTCCAAAATTTTGATGTAAACTTGGGATCTCTATCAGAAAACAATTTCCTTAGGCACACCATGTAGCCTAGCAATTTCTCTCATATAAATATCTACAATGTTAGTTTCCTTATGACTTAGTTTCACTAGATTAAAATGAGCATCTTTACTTCACTTTTCCACCACCACCATGATGGATTCATGATGCTTCACTACTGTAGGTAGCTTGGTAATAAAATCAATTGTCACAACATCCCATTTCCACTCTAGAATGGGGAATTGTTGTAGAAAACTAGTTGGATGTTTTTGGTCATCCTTTACCTTATGAAATTCTAGACATATGGCTATATAATTAGCCACTTATTTCTTCATACCAGGAAAAAAATATTGGCTCTTTACATCTGCAATGGTTTTCTAGTAACTTGGGTGCCCAACATAAGGAAAATTATTCATTTCCCTTAGCACCATACTTTTCATCTCCTAAAATTTAGGCACATAAAATCTTCCCCGATACATGAGGATTCCATCCTCCCTTAGCTCATAATCTTTAATTTTTTGCTAACAATTACCATGTTGTAATTTTTTTGTTGTTTACACATAGTGCTAGTCTAATTTTACAACTTCCAAAATTCTATCTTTCAAATCATATTTGCACATGATGATGATTGTAGCATGCATTTTATGTACCCTCCTATTGAGTTCATCAACCACCTTTTCTCCTTGCTTTTGATATTCTTTATATCAAATTCATAATCATGGAGGAATTCCAACCATCTGATTTGTCTGGCATTCAAAGTTGATCTTGTTCAAACAAATATTTCAAACCACTATGGTTCGTCCTCAACTCAAATACTTTTCCCATAAGATAATGTATCCACATATTCAAGGAATGAACTATGGCTTCCAATTCTAAATCATGAGTGGCATAGTGTAACATCCCTCGAGAAGACTTAACATTTAAAGCGTAAGTGAAATATGTCGAAGTAATATATTTTTTTTTCAATCCAATAATTATTTATTTATCTTCTATTCCTAAATCATTCATCATAAACTCATTATAATTGTGATATTAACATGGTTTCTAATATACATAAAAAATGTCAACTGAAAAAATATTAACAACAATTCTTTAATGCATAACTCAATTAATCCTTAAAATAAATATTGTATCAATCGTCAATGTAAACAAAATGGAATCACTACTAAAACACATTAATGACATATCATCAAATATAACTCAATAATAATGAACTAAATATATACTTGACCCTATCACTTTTCTTTTTCATTATATCTTCATACTTCCCATAAGAATATATATATATATATAATTACATAGTGCAGTTTTTAGAATAGGAAATCCACTACGTATTGAAAAATATGTAGAATGGATACTAATTTATTTTTTTTATAACACAATGACTAAAATCCTCTTTTCATAAAATCTGTTGACAGAAATAAAATCTATAGCTACGGAACTTATTCAATGCTTGATAAGCTATAACAACAATTTCTTTAAGTGAACTTGATAAACGTAAAGGATTTAAAATTATTCAAATACAATATATGGATGAGGTAATTAATTTGCAGAGTTTTTACATCAACATTCAACCTTCTTCCCATACATCCTTGGTAATAATTCAAAATTTATTATCTTCTCTCCCTAAGCCGCAATGGGGTCACACACAAGAAATCGAAAATAGTAGCTCCAAGTTTGTCTCGCAAGGAAGAGCTTCCACTCTTTCTTCAAGCTTGGTATCCCAACTCT
>CBVK0103943458.1:0-11215 GCA_900067695.1 Picea abies
GATAGTTGCCCATACAATTTGTTTTCTCGTAGACACTTTAGGACGAATATTAAATGTTTGTCATGTTCTTATTTCATCCGAGAATAAATCAGTATATCATCAATAAATACTTGAATAAACTTGTCCAAGTATTCATGGAACACCCAATTCATCAAACTCATGAATACCCCTAGGGCATTCATCAATCCGAATGGTAAAACCGTAAACTCATAGTGTCTAAACCTCATCTTAAATGTGGTATTAGGGATGTTTTATTCTTTAATCCATAATTGGTGATATCTTGATCTCAAATCAATATTCTAAAAAATTGTAGCTCCCTTCATCTGATCAAACAAATCATCTATTCTGGGTAATGGATATTGGTTCTTGATCATCGATTTGTTTAATTGGTGATAATCAATACAAAGTATCCATGATCCATCCTTCTTTCTCATGAAAATAACTAGAACACCCCAAGTTGACACACTTGGATGTATAAGTCCCAAGTCCAACAATTCCTTCAATTGCAACACACTTGGATGTATAAGTCCCAAGTCCAACAATTCCTTCAATTGCATTTTCAACTCCTGTAATTAAGGTGTTGACATCTAATATGGAGTTCTCATTATCAGTTCGATTCTAAGATTCAAGTATATTGTAAACTCTGACTCTCTTTCGGGAGGTAAACATGGTAACTCTTTTGGAAACATGTATGTAAACTCTTTCACTATAGGAATATTTTCTAATCCTTCTGCCTTACCCTTTTTGTTTAGAGCTAAGATTGCATAAATATTGCACCCCTTGCACCCCTGGTTCCTTCCAACAATCATTCTACTTTGTCCCAAATCATCTTTCATATTTAACCATTTTGTCTTACAAATAAGTATCACATCATGAGATTCTAGCCAGTCCATACCAATCACTATATCATAAGATCCTAAGATCGTGACATACAAAGTCATACATATCTACCTTCATTACAAAGTCTCCCAAGTTAATGCTATAGTATGTAACCTTTCCTCCAACCTTTTGTTTGTCCCCCAATTCCATTTCTATGTACCTGAACTCATCTTGCTCAACTTCCTTTACCTTAATTCTCTTTAGTGTTGCACTAGAGATAATTCTCCCTATAGCACTTGGATCTATCAATATACTAAAAATTTGGTCGGTGATTCTATGTGAAGTCTCAAGCATGATAGACTGGTGCTCGGCCTGGTAGTTGTTCACCAATGCATGTATCCTATGGGCCTTGCCCACATATCCAACTGTAGTGGGTCATGATGATCCTACCACTTTGGTATTATCAATCGAATAGTATCGTTGGTAATGTGGCTCTCCACATCTCTAGCATCTAGCCTTCGGTCCAGTGCTCCTAGTTCTCTAAGTAAAAGTTTCTAGCCTAATATTCAGTGATCTTGGTTTGTTCTACTGAACATGCCTAAACTATTGTTGTTATTGTGGGTGACATTGTTGTTGTTGTTGTGGTCCTATGTAAGGAGTCCTCTGCTGAGGATTTTTTCACCGTGGTGTCATGAGCATAGATCCTCTAGGAATATCTCAATGCCCTGAAGTATGTCTGGATGGTATCTGATGTTGTTGCATTCCTGATGACGTATGTCCAGTGAGTCTAGAAGGAGTCCTACCCCAACCCCCATTTTTCATCTCTTTCTCAACTATGAGGTCCTTATGAACGACATCGTGCAACGTTTAAGGCATCAGGATCCTCGCCTTCACACTAATGTTGAAGTTAAGTCCGAACACAAACTTGTTGACCTTTAAATTCTTCATGTTCAGATGTGGAGCATACCTAAGTATCTCCATAAATCTATCCTCATACTCTGGCATCATATGACCAACATGTCATAAGGCATTGAACTCATTAAGTTGGCGATCAATGAATTCCTCAGACAAGTACCTCTCTCGAAACCATTCCTCGAGCATCTCCCATGACACGTCTTCGATGACCATGTTTAGTTGAGGTAGGAGTGTATTCCACCATAGAATATCCCTCCCCTTCAACTAAAAAACTGCCATGCATGCTTTCATGTTGGAGGTGTAATCACAAAGTGTGAAGCACATCACCATATTCTCCAACCATGCCTCGCTGGATAATTCATCCATGGCACCCATGAACTCAGGAAAATTCACCTTCTCAAGTTCTCTGTGTATAATAATACTACCAACTAGTGCATACTATGAACCCTCATTGGGAACAGACACTCTGCCCTCATCTTGATCCAGGCGGTTGATCAATGCCTCTGACATCCTCTGGAAGGATCTCATCATACCTACCACATATCCCATAACAACCTTCTCCTACTCAATAATCTTCTCATCTCCCTGGGGGTTAGACCCCTTTGGCATGGATACTATTGGAGGTGTCACACCTCTTCCTCGAGCACCACATCATCTACTTCCCTGCGTCCTCTAACCATGATTACCTGCATGTACAATTTCAAAATTTAATTAGAAATATAATTTTGATCATTTATTTAACACGGTGGAAGGTGTTATAGTCCAATGTTGCAGGGTTGAACCCACTCTGATACCATATGTAATGACCCTC
This sequence comes from Picea abies, assembly GCA_900067695.1. Taxonomy (NCBI): domain Eukaryota; kingdom Viridiplantae; phylum Streptophyta; class Pinopsida; order Pinales; family Pinaceae; genus Picea; species Picea abies. The sequence goes on from CBVK0103943458.1 coordinate 2,546, forward strand.
CAAAAGACTTAAAATTTAAAGTGTAAGCAAAATATGTCAAAGTAATTTTTTTTTCAATCCAATAATTATTTATTTATCTTCTCTTCCTAAATCATTCATTATAAATTCATTAGAATTGTGATATTAACATGGTTTCTAATATACATAAAAAATATCAACTGACAAAATATTAACGACAATTCTTTAATACATAACTCAAGTAATCCTTAAAATAAGCATTGTCTCAATCGTCAATGTAAACATAATGGAATCCATACTAAAATAAATTAATGACATATCATCAAATATAGCTCAATAATAACGAACAAAATAAATACTTGACCCTATCACTTTTCTTTTTCATTATATATTCATAATTCCCATAAGAAATTATCTATAAATATATATAGACATATATAAAAGTACAGTAATTACGTAGTGCAATTTTAAGAACAAGAAATCCACCGCATATTGAAAGATATGTACAATGGATACTAAAAATTTGTTTTTTATAACACAATGACTGAAATCGTCTTTTCATAAAATATGTCAACAGAAAAAAAATCTATAGCTACGGAACTTATTCAATGCTTAATAAGTTATAACAACAATTGCTTTATGTGAACTTGATGAACCTATAGGATATAAAATTATTCAAATACAATCTATGCATGAGGTAATTAATTTTCAAAGTTTGTACATCAACATTCAGACTTGTGATATCCCTAAAATTCCTTATCCATGCATACATGGCCTTGGCCCTCTTACTTGAATATTTTTCCAAAGCACTGCTGAGAAGATATTCTTAAAAAAATATTTTTTAGAAGATGTATGTGCCATGCACCATTACATCCCGTGTGCATATACTTGTTGCACTACTACATCTCATGTACATACGCTTGTTACATCATTACATCCTACGTATGCTTGCAAAGGTTGCAAAAATTAAAAGGTTCTAGGAATTCATTGAAATTCACGGGCCATTGGAGGTTTCCCAACCAATTAATCTACTATGGCCCATCACCCAACCGAATAACCATCCTTTTTTCATATAAAATGAGGTTTTGGGGTCTCATTTCACATCCAACCATAAGAACAGTGAAAATCTTCCCAATTTGACTTACCCTCCTTGCCCAATCTTTTGCTACCTTTTTTGAGATATTGCCTCAGCATTCCCTCATCAACCCCTTCTTCCTCCATTCAATCCATTCCCTTCCTTGAGGTTATAAAAATATTGAGAGAAGAGGTCTATTCAAGGTGCACTTGGAGAATGGTAAAGAGGATCCTAGACCAGGTTCAGAGAACCGTGGATGACATAGATTGTAATTTTCAGTCTTTGTTTGATGAATAAAAGAATTGCATTTTTTGTCCAAAATGATGATGTTTTGTGTATTTTCATTGATTTATGCTTAGAATTTGATATTTAACCCTAACTCATGAATAGAATAGCATTCTTGTAGTCCTTGTTCGCCTATCTTTGGATGCAGGTCATCCTTGGGAGGAGACGTGCAATCATTGTGACTATCAAGCTTGAGGAGATCATCACCAAACGTGGAATCAAAGGTACAATTACCTGATCTCTTCTCTTATTGCTTTATTTTTTCTTGTTTTGGTATGTTTGGGTTAGAATAGAGAATAGATTAAGTTTTAGATGGTTATTCGCTCTGTCTACATCTTAAACCCTCGTGTAGTTAAAGGGGGAATTTTCTCGCTAGAAGAAATAGCGGCCATACTGGGGACCTCTCTAGGGTTTTTTAGGGGATTTTGGGTTGTTTGATTGGTTTTTTTTCCTTTCAAGTTTATTTCAAGTTACTGAGTCTGTCAAGGGGTTTTGGTCACCTCCAGGGTGCATACCAGTTGTCCTTGCCCTGTAAGACTGTCTGGTCTTTTCATTTTTTGAAAAGCCATAGAGGTGTACATGCCCTGTATTGGGTTAGCCCACGTACATACACACTCTACACAATAAACAACCCATGTACATATGCAGGTTGATGATGCAACAACCCGCGTCTCTGTTTCATGAAAGTTTTTTGAAAAAGAGGGAGTTTGCCTCTTTTCTGATTGAAGTTCACACTTCTCCGGAATTTCTTGAATTAGTCCAGAGTCTTTTCTTCTATCCATAGCTAGGGTATAGGTTCTAGTTTACTTGTTTCCTTAGTCTTCTTATGTTTACCCTAAAAAAAAATTAAGCAAGTTGTTGAGTCTTAAGATCTGCCTTACTAGTTTCTTGATTGAATATGTGCGATCCATAGTGGGTTGAAGGTATTTACCAATCTTGTTTTAGTTTTATTTTTATCCTTCTTTACATGCTTTGAAAAAATAAAAAGTTTACTTCATTTTTTCTCTTTAAAGCATTTCAAAAAAAAAAAAAAACATTTCAGTTTGGTAAAGTAGTTAAAGTTTTTATTTGCAAAAAGGAAAAAGAGACTTTATTTCCAAGTTCTTATTGATTTATTGAAACGTAAATCTTGTAGTCAAGCGAAAGAAAGTGTTAGGTTTTCTTTACAAGATCTTGAAAAGTTAGTAATAATAATTGAGTTTACAAAGAGTTAGTTACAAGCTTTGCTTTTAAATTCGAAGTAATTTTTCTTTCAAGTGCTTTATTTCTCTCCTCCTTTTTCGTCTCTTTACAACACCATTAGTTTCACTATTGTACCTTGTGAGTAAATCAATCCTTTAAAAAGAACGCCTAATCTAAAATACATTAAACTTTTCTGTTTATAGGGTTCAAAAACTATTTTAGGGTTTTAGGACCTTCTATTAGGTTTGGAAAGGAAACGCTTCAAAGTCGTTAAATCAAACATTGGAGTCTGAGTTAGGGAGTTCTTAAGTCCATTGTCATAAAAGTTAGTTGAGACCCCCTCTAACATAGGGGATAAACATGAGGTCGTGTGAGGAAAGGTAGCAGAGATAAGCCCTCCAAATATGGATTGAACATAGTGGGGATCATATATTGAGGGTCTTTCTCGAGAATACTACTGATTGCATTTTCCTACATAACTTTGTGACCTCGAATCCATTTAAGATCCTTTGTTTTCTTCCATACCATTTTCTTTCAATACACTTAATAGGCTTAGGACTTGTTATCCATCTCATTACGATCTACCCCACTGTTGATTGTACTTTCATGGTAACTGACTGTAAGCTGGAAACCTAGTTTCCCTTATTTTAGGGACTTACACGGGTGACTACGAGGGTATACCACGGTACCTAAGGAAGACGTCGGATCGCTCTTCGCAGAGTATACCTAGAGGGTGCTTCCATGTTTGAGTTTCACTTACATCGGTTAGTTCCTCCAGTGTCAATTGGCGTAACTATCCTTCCTACTAGATATTCGACTGCTTGATTTTTCTTTAGGAAACTTTTAGCATGTGCTTGGTGTTCAATGCTAGTTAAGCCTTACTGTGTCAGTTGTTCATTTCACAAAGTGGAATATTAATAGATCTGTTGGTCATGATAGCTTTAGGTCCTGTCTTTGGTTACATCAAAGCCACCTCTGCCACCATTGTGGTGAATACTTGACCAAGAGCGGTCGTTCGAAATGACCGGTCCATGGGAAACTGTGCTCCAGCCTACTCCATGAAGAGACTATTAGATTCTGGAGGAACCTACCATTTCTAACCTTGAGGAAGAGGGTCTCATACCAACTAACCCTTTGATTATTGACTTGTCAGTGCTGATCTTGATTCAGATTGTCCCCTCGAAGGTCACACATTCTAAGCATTAGATAGTCCTACGAGCGACAATGGAAGTGAATATTTCTACTTCGTCTGGGAGTCCTCATACTCATGTTAAGGCTACTAATTTAGGGATCATACTACCTCCTCTCCCACCTTCTCTAGTCAGGACCATAGTGGTCTCGACTCCCTCAACCTCCTCTCCCACCTTCTCTAGTCAGGACCATAGTGGTCTCGACTCCCTCAACTTCGGCCAATGGTCTAGTGCCATTATCGATTTTGACCATCACTCTGTTTACTCAAAGTGTGGTGTGCCCTCCCTTCTCATATGGGATTCCCAACTTTGATTCGAACTTGGTTCTTACTTAATCTACATTATAGACCATGGGTATGGGGTGAGGGAGATCAAACACTCCCATGCAAGGGTCAACCAAGGGTGTCTCTTTTAATGTTATCCCTTACAGTGCGGCTCATATACCTCCTTCATCCCCTTTATTTGGTGGTGCTTGTTAACAACTAATTGGGCCAAACACTAATTATATCTTATTTGGTGGAGATAGTTTAGGGCCTTTGTCTTATACAACAACGGTGGAATATATGTCATTCTCTTTGTTCAACGCATTTGGGAACAATGGATTTTCTTTATTTGTTATCTCGGTTGGGGGAAACCCTGGTTTTGGTCAATAGAACCTAGTGCAGGGTACTATTCCTTCACAGGGAGCGATGACTAGAGTTTTATCTACACAGGGTATTTGGAATCCTTGGCAAGGATATATTCCCTCATAATGGATTTCGGTTGGGGGAAACCCCTTCTATGCTCAATGGAACCCTCGAAAGGGCTTCGTACCCATGCCTGTTGAATCAACTGGGGGCACCCCTTTCCAAGTTCCTTGGAACACAATGCAGGGAGAAATCATCGCACAAGCTATGTCGTCCAATTATGAGAGTCAACTGATGATACCCCAACAGACACAGTTTACCTATGTTGTTCAAGGCCATGGGTTTTACCAAAACCCTGGAAAGCAATCAACCTTTTCCTGGCAACCTAATGCCAGTCAAACTCCAAGACCCTCTTTTCCTATAAATAGTTTACAACCAAAACTAATGTTTCTGGAAACACTACATCTGCTAGAATTTTCAAGATTATTGAATGGCCCAATTTTTCATGATCTGCATTGGCCCCCCATGCCGACTAAGTTTCCCTTCATTTCAGGATGATTCTAGAACCCTATCTTGTACAGGTTGTATCTCCGAAATTATAAGACCTCAGGAGTTGAATTTTGAGCACAACATACATTGATTCATTTACTAAATATCCTCCAATCCGTTCCTTCTAAAATGTTGTAGAAAAAAATTTATAGCGAAAATTATAAGGTGTCTCAGATGTAGCAGTGAAACTTCAAGACCTTGAGCTATGATACCATATGTTAAGAACCAAACATCAATATAGCATAGAAAAAACTCAGAAAAAGTACTCAACACCTTGAAAAAGAGATAATTCCAAATAATAAGCCTCTTCAAGGGGGAAACCTCTTTTTACCCCACTTAAATGTTCAAGTATAAGATGATTCAAAATGAAAATGTCTCCTTGGTATATTTAGGAGACTATGAGGTATAATTACAACTAATGGCCTAAAGATGACATAAATAAAATAAAATTACTAATATAATATGCCCCAATTAAGGGGTAATGAGTCAATATTAGGGCTTAACATTTTCCACGATCCACGTTGGCCCCCCATGCCGACTAAGTTTCCCTTAGATATTCTGAAATTTGAAGGAAATCCTGGCTAAGATCTAGGTGATCATGTGAAAACGTTTCATTTAGGGTGCTTGTCAAACTCATTGAGGGATGACTCCGCCTAGTTGCACCTTTTTAAATGCACTCTTATAGAGGGTTCTATGAAATGGTATATTGAGCTTGACCACTCGAGGTAATCTTATGTCAATGACTTTGAAATGGTTTTCTTGAACCATTTCTAGTTACCTGTGAGATACGATGCTGACACCGAATTGTTGGCCAACTTTGAGCAAGCCAAGGCCAACCACATCTCTGATCATATCTGAGAATGGCGTCATAGAAAGAGATTAATTAAGGTCCAGGTCCCTATTTCTTTCTTTCTTGAGTGGTTCTTGAAGTCTTTGGTGCCCTGTGTATCCAAGAACGTAGTGAATTCTGGAGTGTTTTCAGAAGAGGAGGTGATTATGAGAGCGCAACAGCATGAACTAATATACTCTCAGTCTGGAAAGATCTACAAAATTTTTCCATATGCACCACAGCCTATTCTCGATAAGGCCAAGCAAAAGTCTGGACCCCATGCCGACGGTTTGTGGGCTCAACACAAAGCATGTCCTTGGACCTATTGTCGAATCAGTTGCAACAATTTTTGATACAACAGATTGTGGCCAACCAGACTTCTAGTTCAAATGTTCCCCCTACCTAGACATTGGACATACACAGTGTGTAGTCGACGAACCGTAAGGCCAACCAACATCCTAAGGGAAAGAAGAAACAATGGAAAAACAGGGTAAAGGGGATAAAAAGGCTGCCAATAATGCTGGAAGGAGGGAAATGGAGAAGAATAAGTCGAAGTATCCATGTAATATTTGCACGGAAGACCACCCAACTCATATGTGCCCTTGGCTTGTAGAAGATCAGAAGATATTGGCACAACAACAACCTGTTTTGATGATGAACCCTTTTCCACAAGGGAAAAATATGATTCAAGCTTCAACATCCTCGAGCGCGGTAGGGGGAAGTCAGGGACCCCTTGTGCCTACCAATAACAACCTGGATGGAAATATTTACATGATGAATGTTGAGGATAATATAGAGACCAGAGACCTATATTATGGAATGTTGGAACTTGTCGAGAAGGGAAAGGAATCCACTAACCCACCAACTCCTCTCTAAATTGAGAAAGAGGTGGGCGAAATGATGACTTGCATCCCTAAAGGTGTGTTTAAAAAGGATTCTCATAATCCTAATGTGAGGGTTTCCCAAAACTACTCCATTGTAGAGGATTTGGCACAAACCCTTTGTGCAATGTATGCTTTGGAATTCCTCCATAATTTTCGCTCACAGAGAAAATATTTGTTATCCGCCATGGGATCGACAAAGACTTGTAACCCATGAGTGATTAAAACACCATATTTTTTACCACGTTGTGTTTCATATATTTGTGGCTTACACCACAAAATATTGTATGCGAAACATTTTCTGCACAGTGGTTTACGAGGGTGCCTCAACTTGCATGATTTCATTGGCATGCTGGAAGGACATTGGCCAGCATGGGTTGTCTCCATTGCCTATGTTTCTTATGATGTTTGACAGTTGCTTGTTCAGAACACATGGAGTTATTCCTTCTTTCCCCATACAATTGAGAGGGAAAGCCATGTGTGTCAAATTTGAAGTGGTTGATGTTCCTCTCGACTACAACCTATTGTTATGAAGGAGTTGGACTTATGTGATGCATGAAGTGGTTTCTATGGTTTTTCGAGTCTTGTATTTTCCACACGAGGGCCAGATTGTGACCACTAACCAGTTGTCCTTCTCCTATCCTGACCCTTCATAAGGGGCTTCCATGGTCCTAATGATTGATAGTCTGTAGCTTGGTACCGTCAACTTAGGTGTTGGTTTTTTTCCATCGTTGATGGGAACTTTTGATTACTTGCCACCTTCTAGCAATGTTAATCTTATATCGGTTGTTCTTGACCAGCCAAGGGATGTAATTCTACAAGTGTCGTCATTTTGAATGAGCTATTTTAATGATCTGTGGACTTTACCTTCCCAATCGGCCTTGATGGAAGTGACAGGGAATCCTAGCATGACCATGCCCTTGTCCTCGGCTGAGGTTCTGCAAAGTATTGTCCAACAAACTCCATCCAATGCCAATCTAACTCCCCCATAAGAGTTAGATCCAATTCTCGAGCCTATTTGGGCTCAATCTTATCTTGCCACTTAATATCCTTCAAAATTGGTATTTCCCTCTGACAAGGTGATTCTCGAGGAATTGACTAGTCCCGAAATACCTTGGGATGATCTTCATCATAGATCTTATTTCCTTCTCGATTTAAGGAGAATAGAGGTGAGAGAAATTGTTTTGACCGTGAGTGGAGATAATTCTTGTCCTATCATTCCTCTAGCTATGCAAGAAGTTTATGCTGAGGGTAACATGGCATGTATCGCTACAATGATTCCAATTGATATCTCCAAAACCCCTAGTGTTGTGGAGAATGTTTTCGTCGGAGTGGACTGCTCCCTCAAAGAGATTCAAACTTACACTGAGTTATTCAAGGAATTTTGCGATGTTTTTTCCTAGTATTACGAGGAAATGCCAGGCATTGACCCACGAATTGTTGAGCATGAAATTATGACTAATGCCAGGCATTGACCCACGAATTGTTGAGCATGAAATTATGACTTATCTTGATGCCAAACCGGTCTGAAAAAATATTCATACAATGAATTCTTGAAAAGCAGAAGCAATTAAGGAAGAACTAGAAAAACTGTTCAAAGTTAATTTTATCTACCCTGTAAAGTTGTCATAATGGGTGTCAAACCTGGTTCAAGTTAACAAGAAACATGGTATGATTCATGTGTGCATGGAATTTTGTGATTTGAATAATGTTTATATGAAAGGAAACTTTCCTACACCATTCATCGATCATATTTTTGATGAGTGTTCAAGCTACGAGGTCTTTTCATTCATGGATGGTTTCTTAGAATACAATCAAATTCAAATCAAACTCGAGGACCAACATAAAAAAAAATTATTTATCCTTAGGGCACATTCCCGTATTGTAAGATGCCTTTTGGCCCAAAGAATGTTGGAGCCACCATTCATTAGACCATTTCATTTCCTTTTCACAACCTTAGACACATATTTGAGGCGTATCTTGATGATCTAGCATCACACTTTCGCAAGAGATCTGATCATCCCACTCATCTTCGACTAATAATTGAACAATGTCGCTACTATTGGATTTGCTTAAATCCTAAAAAGTGTAGTTT
>CBVK0103943460.1:0-13856 GCA_900067695.1 Picea abies
TGTGTACACCTATTCTCTCATATTTTATTTCTTTCTATTTTAAAAATCCATTTTATTATTCTCATGCACATATGTGCATTTAATCCAATCTTTAGATTTTTTTCACTTTTTCCTAGAAATTGATTTATCTCAACTCTTTTAATTTATTTAAAAAATCATTTAGTCCTTTAATTAAATGTAGACTTAGGATTAGACTTTTATTGGGATTTATAATTAATAAAATCATTGTTTATTAAATTATTTTAATCCAGCAAGGTCTAATCATTTCCATGTTTTCTAGGCCACCTAGATTTATTGACTGAATTTTTTAATTATGCAACATTCCCTTAAAGATGCACCTTTGTGTTCTAAGGGTGCCACTCGCCTTTCACTGGTTTTGGAAGTTTGTCCAACCCTTTGGAGTCAACACTCCATTCATTCGACCTTCTGAGAGACTAAGGGCTTCTAAGGAATAAGGAATCTACCTTATTGTGTGCTCCTTTGTATCTTCGTGAGTGATTGTCCCAGTCCACCCTCATGACATCGTGGACCTATGAACTACGTAATCATTAACCTACAGTTTAGACCACAGTAGGAGTGCTAGTAGGATGTGATAGGGATGTTGCCACACCTCTCCCTCAATATCGGGTTTCTATGCATGGCCCCTCTACTCCTTATGTGATTCGTATTAGCAAACATCATCAAGCCTGCATCCACTAATAAAAACCGTGTCAATAATCCATATAAATAAATCATACTATAATCAATCATATGTCACAAGTGCGTAAAATAAAATACTCAATCAAAATAGAATCCACTCCCTCACTCAATCCAGATTCCAAGGAAATCCATTGATTCCATCAACATCCATAACCTATCATGTGTCCTGCACACTCAGGAAAACTCGTCAATAGCATCTGTGAATACATATACATTAAATAACAATAAGTCACCACACATCATAATAATCATGTATAACCCATAATATAAACTAAATCATAATGTACCATAATCAAATCACTTGCACCCAAGTGTCCTCAAAGAATAAGTCAATAAAAGTTTGCTCAGTATAGAAATATGTTACATATAGTGCCTCTCGTGGTCCTTCAACTTCCTTGAATCATAGTATATCACATGCCCATTTTTATTGAGGAATCCTCCGAGTCCTTCCTTGCATGCATCCATGCACACAATGAAATATTTGTTTGGATCAACAGCCTTTAGTATTGGTGTACTTGTCAATAAATTCTTCAAGTGTTGAAATATTTATTCACATTCATAGGTCCACTCTAACTTCACACTCTTCTTTTGCAAATAAGTGATTGGATGCACAATTTTTTAAAAGACTTCAATAAATATTGTATAACAACCAATAAGACCCATGAATGATCTCACCTCTAAGACATTCTTTGGTGTTGGAAATCCTTCAATGACTTGTATATTCTTATGGTCCACTTATAACCCTTCCTAAAAAATGATATGGATCCTTCTTGTCCACCCATTCCAACCAGGCTACCCTCATATATTTCCAAATTTGAGGGATGGTTGAATGAATATATAGCCAACCACATCATGAAATTCCATCTATGGTTTTCCTCCTACAACATCACTAATGATTATGTATGCCTTACATTCTCCCAATACACCCTTATAAGGGTTTTCACCAAGTGGTACATCAAAAAAGCGGTTAGGACCCACTCCACCTTCAATTCCATAGACAATGTTTTTTTTTTCTTTCTTCCAATTCCCAATCCATCATGACATGAAATTAGAGATTATTATAGATGTTCACTAAACTACATCTAAACACATCATAGGCCATATCCATGAGTGGAACGAATGGAATAAATTGTGCAAGATATAAATCAAATACAAACTCCTCTTTGATTATTTCTTGAGATCCTTCCTCCCCTTGGTTGCCAAATATGTGGCCACCAACATGCCACAAATAGAAGATGAGGCCATACTAAAAGCATAAAATTTGACCTAATTTATGCCTAGTCAAGTTATCTATGAATTTTTATCATCACCCTTTTGAATGAGATCCTCCTAGAACATCTCATGCTATGTATTGTTTTATTAGGTCTATGGCTCATGCCAATAACCCATATGTTCACATGAACCCTTATGGAACCAGTCATTATGGCAACCGCTATGGTGGAGAAAGTACATTCCAAGGTGACACTAGCATATCATATGGTTCCAATTCACATATAGGAATTACAATATACCTTACCTCACAGACAACAAATTGTATGATGGGCCATTCCCATCACACTCAAGTACCAACATGCCACTAGTAGGGATGCATTCTTTGTAACATGTGCATGGCCCTTCATGTAATGGTCAAAATTTTAGTAGGGGCACATCATCATCTCATGGTCCAAGTAACTCATATGGTGGCATCCCATAGGAAAATCCATACCACCCATTCACAGGTCCTTCACTAGGAATCATGGCATGTTAATCCTCCACACCACAGGATGGTGTCAATTTTTTCCAACCATGGCATGTTAATCCTCCACACCACAGGATGGTGTCAATTTTTTCCAACCTCCTTCCACTTTGCAAACCCAAGAATTTGAAAAAATGGACATGGCCAATCCCTCAAATCCAAAAAACAAGGGAAAGAAGAAGGGGATGAACAAACCATATAACCAACCTCAAGGACCAGGGGGGAATTACTCTACTCGCCTAATAATAATGGGAAGAACTGTAACCCCACAAACTTGAATTAAAATGAAGGAACTAACAACCAACCCAAGGAAGGAAAGAGCAATGAGCTCAAGACCAATGTATTATGTAGTTAGTATGGTCATTACACTGATCATTTCCCTTATATAACTAATAATAAAAGGATGAAGAAGCTACTACAAATATAGGTACTAATCCTCCACAAGGGACTCATCCCCCCAAAGAAGATATTTCCCTAACCCATCATAACTAGTTGTGTTGCACAATCCCTTTCCCAAATAGGAATGAGTTTTTATCCAATAGGAGAATGAAAACTCCTCCCAACCATCAATATCCTATTACCCTCTATATCCTACTCAACTAGGAGATCCTACCTATCAAAGAATCTACATGAATTCAACATGTATTCACCTTCAAAATCATAACTAAAAGTATGGCATGCCCCTTAGTCTTAATCTAGTGGACCATGATGACACACAACCCTCATCTAGTATTTCTTTGCAAATTCCACATATGATTAGTGACCATACAACATATGTAGCAAACGTACCTCTATGTCACACTACTCATAACCAACATGCAAGGGTTTCTCATAGCTATAGTATCATGGGAAAATTTGATTAATTACCTACTTCCATGTCCTCGTTAGAGTCCTCCAAACCTATCCTTCTCAAAATAAGGCCTTAATATTAGCTTTAGGTGTTGTCGACCCATCAGATTGATGCCTAATGACCTTCAACTTGGACAAATCTGAGCCAAGCCTCCCATAATTATTTTTTTTCAAATCCTAGTCTCAATTAGAAACATTATCATCCATTGATGTATCATCAAAAAAGGTGTATCTACTTGTAGCATGTCCACCACATTGTAGTAGAAGCTAGGCTCTCCTAAGCTCACACTATTTACCATCACCCTTAAAGCCTATGATGGTCATCCTTCCCAATATAAAATGATTTATCAAAAAATTACTATTGAGTTGAGGGGAAATATGGTATTAATTGACATCAAAGTTGTAGATTCTCCACTAGACTACACCATCCTTCTCAGGTGTAGTTATGTGTATGCTATAAAGGAAATTTCCTCCTTAGTCTTTTGTACTATGATTTTCCTTCATAATGGTAAGGTCGTTACTTTATATCAACTTACATATTATGAATCCTAATCTCCCACCAATATCAACAATGTTTCACTCATCATTGGGTCCAATCACAAGACCCATCTTACATCAATATGGGCTTAAGCATTTTCAATTATTCCATGCTACTTGGGGCATACCAAGGTGAAACACCTTTAGTTCCTCCATAGGTTCTACTCCCACATGGTCTATCACATCCTTGGATGAGGTACCATATTCACCATCCATAATTTCAAGAACATCATATGCACTTAACACTCCATCTTTCTCATTTGAGATGGTTAGCCAAGCTCCTCATCTTGAGAACACCATCACTCAAATTTATTTCTTCTTCCCACCACCCAACATCATTGGGAATTTTGTGATAGCCACACTCATTATTCCTAGCCTTACCTTGGGGATACTTGTGTTTTACCTTTCTTCCCCATCCCTTGGTCCTATCTTGGCACTGTCCACCCACTTAGTCTTCAACCCCATAACATCTCTAAGTATCCCATCATAGGTGAGCCTAAAACCAAATATACTATCCATAATTTTGACTAATTCATATGCTGATAAGGTAGCTAGGGATAAGAAAATGAAATTTGGGGGTACCAATACCCTTAATTTGGTTGTAGCCACTCAGAGCACTGTCTATGTTCATATTCCACCTCCCTACACCCTTTGCATTATTAATGTCCACACCAGCAACCTTTTCTTTATCCTTTCAAATTTAAGGAATCTTCTTTATCTACTATTGGTGGTCCTATTATTGTTGACCCCACCTATTGAGGGTACCCCCTTAACCCCACCAAAGTAACATACCAAGATTTACAACACCACATTGCACACTAAACACCCTTTTTCCTTATGACATACATTTGACCATTACACTCACAATTGTCTAGACCTCCTACATTTTCAAACCACCCTCACTATGGTTCAACAACTTCCTAGCCCTACTAGTCCCTAAAATGATTTTTATTACCACATAATTTCCCCACTACTTGAAAATAACACCAATTCTATGTATCTACATCAATAAGGGCTATCTCCTATGACACCTCTTCATTGTCCTTAGACATAAATATGGATCCCCATATTGATATACCTTGATGAATTTAGGAGAAGAAAAGTTCAAATCCCTTTGGCACAACCTCTTCATCATTAAGCACTACTTGGATAAGGGGGAGTATATGATTTATTTCCCTAAATATGACCTCTTAAAATACCCTATCAATGGGTTATATTTAAATAGGTTCTACCCCTAATCTCACACACACAACCCATTTGTATGTATACACACCATTTTTTCTTATTTTTTGTTTTAACTTGTATTTTTTTTATGGTCCCATTGACGGGCCAAATAATTGAGGTGAGAATGTTGAACTCCTCACTTTAAATGTCAAATTGGGGTTCGTGAAAACTTATGAGGTGTTTTGAATTATATGTGAAAAAAACACTAGCACAACTATATACTATAAATGAAACATTATAATTATAGGAATATAAGAAATAAAAAATAAAATGAACATAAATTAAATGTGTGAGAATTAAAATATTTTAACAAAAAAAAGGGATGCCCAAATTTAGCCTCTTTACTTCTATTTATTCACTCTCCAATGCTAATGGTTATGCACTCATTCTACCCCAAGTCTAGAGAATCAAGAGTGGGGGGTGCAGGGAGTGTTTTCCATTTTGTTAGAGAAGAAAGAGAGACAAGTTATAAGTCTACCCAATATGATAATGGTGTCAAGGAAGGATCACCTCAGAGTCATAAAATGAATTGAGATAGTAAGCGAGGGAGAGAAGTAAAGAAAATGACCATAAAGTAAATGTGAAGAAAGGAAATGAACATAAAGTAAATCTGAAAACATTAAACTATTCTAACAATAAGAAATGGCAAACTATAAATTAAAATGAGTAAAGGAATTATATGAAAGCAAAGGAATGATGGAAATGAAAGAAAAAAAAAATTCAAGAAATGGAAATACATAAATAAAAATACATCTTTTGAAAGAAAATAAATAAAAAACATCTAATCTATATGTAGAGATTATTCAACCTCCACTGCAACTTTAGAGCAAGCTCAAACCCTGAAGAAAAAATGAGGTGAATTCCTCAAGATAAAAACACTATTTACAACAAGAAAATTGAACAAAAAATATGCATTACTTCTAAATCTGAATTTACAATTTGAGAGGAGAAAAGTTAGATGTATGGAAATCCTCAAGACAATACTAACTCAACATATCAACTACGCTTCCTCTTATACATGAATGAAGTACTATCTAATCCTTCCAATCAATCCCTTTATTGATGGAGTTTGTCCCAAAACATCCTAAAATCATGCATCATGTTTTGTGGTATTACTCCAGTCTTCTAGAGAAGGTGAAGTGACAAGATCCCTTAAAAATCTCAACAGCAATCAAGTTTTTCTAGAGCCATGAATGAGGGAGATCAATCTTATCTTGGTGATTCTATTTCTTTCACTTATTCTTTGGTGATCACATTAATCTCCACATACAACATATGCAATAATAATAAACACCATCAATCTCTCTAGGATCAAGCATATGCCACATTTCAACTTTAACTAAGTCAATCATATATAATTTGATAAAGATAAGCCATATTGTTCATGAAAAGGATGAATGTTTCTCATGAAGGTTTTGGCTTAGGGGAAATAATGTTTTGAATGTAGATTTAGAATGGGGCATAAAATAGACAAATTGGAGGCCCATCACCCATTGATCATTTTTACAGTTTTCGCTCTTAACAATTTGATTTCTCTCCTCATTCAAATGGTTCCACAATCCATGCATCACATTGTATTTACCAGATGATGCAAGTTGGTTAACTTGGAATCTAGCATTAGGAACATGGGATACTCACCCTCTCACACACTACTCCATTCAAGAAAAACATGTTTGTGTCCTACCATAATAATCAAGTCGAGTATGTTGTGATTAGCTTACTTGTTGACATTATCCAACTTCAAACCCACCATTTTAGTATCCATTTGGATTTCTATCTCCTAGTCACACAATTCAATAACATTTATTGCATTCATGATCCATGTCATTTTATAAATTATTTACAGGTTAGGCCTCTATTATAGAATTTTTACACCATCATATTCATGCATATTCCTAGAAGTCACAATCAATTTGTAGATAGCATAGAAAATCAAATTATGGACTAGAATTTATCACATTAAATATTTTCTAGTAAATAAAGTATGCACACACAACATGTAAACATATCATCACATGATATCCATCCAAGATATAAAATGAAATCGCCATACACAATTTTCATGAACATCAATGCACAAAATCCAAAGGAGTAAAAAGTTGTGTAAACATATATATCAAAAAAATATCATGTTTTCAAATAAAATATTCCTTTCCCCCAATGGGGTACAAATCCATAATATCTAATATACAAAAGGAGAACATTTATTGTACATAAAAATCATCCCACTACTATGGTGGGGGAAGTATTCCCAAGAGAAGTACATCCTCGGTAGGAGAGAATCACTATCCCCACCTACCTAAGTTTTACCTTGGTCCCACACTTCTTAACCTACCACCATGAATCTCCTCGTAATCAAGTGCCACTCTATTGGGATCTCAACATAGGAAACTATCACCTCACCATCAAGGTCTTACCAACCCTACTAGGTCACTTAGAGAACCTAACCCAAGTTTCACTACAATTAATTTTTCAATATACTCTCACCCTCTATGTCAACATCTTGTCGAGGTCATTATCCAACATTCCCCACCTCATCATCATGGCAGCCTCATTACTACCCTACAACTATGTTTGTGGCCTTTCTAGTCCTATATCTGCATAAGAAAAACAACAATTATCATTATCTCATGTGTATAAAATTGAAGAAAATAGACAATTAATTATCTATGCTAGTGTAAATATGAAAAAAAACAAAACAAGTCACTCACCAATAAGTCCATATGCCTCCCCTAGAGGGTTTGGCATCTTTGGGTTAGGTGAGTAGTCCATGCTTGTGTATGAGTAATCCAAAATCACCAAAGGGTTATTATTGCCAAAATGAAAAGAAATATGGTGTAAAATACTCACCAACCTGTACCTTGCCCAAGCATGCCATGCAATGACCCCAATGGCACATCTAGGGAAATGAATTCATGAATCCTAGATCATATACTGTGAGAAAAATTATGACACCCATTTGTAAAAGAATGAGCATAGGAAGGATCCAAATGAGGAAATCTAGCATGCCACACTAGAAGCATTGAGTCAATTCTGCATGTACCATTTCTATTAGCATGGGTGCCTAGGAAAAAGGGGTACCCACCAAAACCTACTATTCTATACACATCTATCCAAAAAAAATGTAATGTGTGCCATGAGATCCTAATATGATAACCACTACATAAGTAGTGACTATTGCCTCCAAGGATATAATGCTTACAATCTCTATGGTATCATTTACCTTTAATAAGGTAATATAGTAGTCTCAAGAAACCAAAAATTTAATCAACATAACTCCTCCCATGTGGGGGTGGATCTCTCCCCTATTTCCCCTAATGGGGAGTCTAGTCAAGAAATAAATCCCAACAATGATGAACTCCATATGTTGATCCCTCACATCAAAGTAGCCTCTCTTTCATCACCACATCCTGATGATCTCTTGCAGTAGCTCCTCATTAGAGTGCATCAGAGGTTATTTAAAATATATTTCCATCCCATACCTTGATACCTAAATACAAACATATAGATCACTGACCATATCCACTTAGAGATAGTCATACTCACACTCTCACTAGGTTGGCATCCCTACTCCAAATCCTGTTAAAAAATCACAAAAAAGATTTTTTTATCAGGGTCACATAGTGATTTCACAAATAGAGGTTCCATTGCACATCGAATCTTTTAAATGGAAGAACATTGACTAGGAGCATGATTCATGTGATTAGTCTTTTAAACGAGTGCATGATTTTATCATAGTGCCTTAACATTGACCTAGAGCATGGTTTGCATGATTTTTCCACAAATACTTATGTGATTATATTGTGCATTAGTTGTTGTTGCATATCACACATTGGCATGGATGTCAATTGAATAGCCATGATATTTGCATAGTTATTCCTTTAATAGTCATGTGACCTAGTGAAAATATTAATGGGATTCCATATGGGTTTCTAGGTTCCTAAAAAAAATGAAAAAATATGAAAATAAAGATAAGGAAGAGACCTCTTACCTAGTGTTATTTTCCATTCTTGTGCAACAAGCTCTAGAATATTTAGGGCACAACCAGGTTCATCAAATTAAAAATGCACAAATGATTTTCAATTTTCTTACTTGGCCCTATTTATAGGTTTAACCCTAATTTGATTTTGGATTGTATAGAATGTTGATTCATTTTCTCAAACCCTTCCATGCCATGGGCTCCATTTCTTGTGTGCAGGTGATTCACCTAGGAACCATTTTCCCCTCAAGTTCTTTTGGTTGGTACAATATCTCATTAAACCTATTTTTAACACATTTCATGGCATTGGATTTATTTTCGTTAGTATTTTCACATCGTGGTATTGTTTTTTATATATGTAGGTGTTTCATTAAGGGACCCTTTTTCTCACAATTTCAATCATGTTACATCGCCAAAATTTTAGGTATACTCCTTCAAATTGACATTTAAATATCATATTCCCTCCATCTATGATATATTTTCTCTTTTTTGATCCCCTCTAAATATTCCTTTAGATTCACCCCATCTTGACAATTAGGCTCACCCATTTCAAGTTGCATTGAGTTCTTCTTAGTGAGAATACACCATGTCCATGCATTTCCTTAGTTTATGATGCAGGAGCATCACCAACAAAACACAAGCGTTGAAGACATCTGGGTGCACTAGCACACATTTTGAAATATTTTGAATTTCAAACCGATCAATGTATTAATGTGATATATGACAAAGCCTTTTGAGTTATAAATGTCTTTAAATATTTGAAGGCTAAGCCATCATGTAAGGTTGATGGGGATATGTATTTTTCTTTAATGGATCAGATCGCAGTATAGATTTGGAGCTTGCGCTCTTATATGTCTGACTAGATATTTATTGTAATAAGTGTTAAGTAGTTGATAGCATTCAATTTCATTAAGATAGCGTAAATTAGTTGGAGGGAAGAAATTGAGAGAGTCCCTTTGTATAAAGCTTTGTAATATTGTCCAAGTAGATTTTGTTGATAGTTGTTATCAATTATCGTAGTTATTGTGGAGAAAGGAGAATCGAGAAACATCTGAATCTATCTTGTATAAGTTAAGGAGTATTGAAGAACAATGTATGTATGTAACCAGTTTTAGTTGGATGAATATAATAGAGGAACATTGCCCCAAATGTGTATGGATATGTGTCTATCTAAATGAATGGTAGAGTCTTTGCTATTTTTCAATTCTCTGTTATTTATGTTCTTGAATCCATGAATGCATTTTCTTTATTGAATGTATGAGTCATTGTGAGGAGTAGATGAGTTTTAGTCACTCTCTTCAGTGAGGAAATGCAAGGTGTGCATAGTGTCCGCAAGGAGTGTGTGACCAAGCTTGTTTCTACTCGAGGGCTCAGAGGAGGTAGTGAAACTCGTATGTATGCAAGGAGTGCATCGACATCCACAAGGAGTGTGTGACAAAGTTTCCACACTCAAAATCTCTAGAAGGATAGGATGATTCTAGTCATGAGAGATAGAAGTGGTTGGAGAACATTCGCAAGGAGTGAAAATTCATCCACAAAAGTTGAAGTGTGGAGAGAAATTTTTTGCAAGGTGTGAAAAGATCAAGTCCTTGACTAAGTGTGGAAGAGATTGCTCAAAGGAACAAAGGAAAATAGAAGAGGGAAATATCAGGAGGGAGAGCGGCAAAAATCTTTAAGGAAATAATTCCTTGAACTTATCATCAAATCCAGTGGGAAAGATTCATCCTCGGAGGGAGGCGAACGATCCCAGACCATAGGATATCATGAAGTTGCAAGGAGGAGAATCATGAAGTATTTCGGTGCCTTAGAGGTTTGGCAAGTTGAAAACTTGACAAAGGCTAAGTCACGAAGTCCAAAGTCGCAATTCAATCTCGATCGTTGATCATAAGAGAGAATGTGGCAACGGGTCAAGGAGTTTAGGAATCATAAGGTCAGAGGTTGTGAGTGGAAGACCTATATTTCGCGAGGTCATGAATTCCAAACCATAGTGGGCCCAGTGAATATAAGGAGACGCATGGAAGGGGTTCGGAACCTAGAAGAAGAGTACTTCAAGAAAAGGTGAATAAAGAATTCGTGATATCCTCGAAGTCTTAACCATGAAGGAGGCAGACCCACGGTCATATCCGTGGTCACTTGTGAAAGAGACCTGTGTGTGTGGGTAAAGAAATTTCAGGTACCCATAGGGACCCAAGGAGTCGCTCTGACTCAGTATTTCAACAATCCAAGACCGGTAGGTCAAGTGACCCTTTGGAGAGAAGGGGGTGGTTGTGTTAGTTTAATACCATGATTTATTATTGGCACTCATGCTGCTTATTCCCTCTTTAGGATTGGGAGTCCATATAGTCTACATCATAGAGAAATCCTCATACTTTCCTCTTGTCATTATGCTAGACCAATCCCCTAGACTCCAAAGCTATATTTATTCTTTATAGTTTATCATGCTAAATGGTTTGACACATTCTATTGGCCTCTTGTCTCTCCCATGACCCATATATCATCTACATTTTATCCCATCAATTAGAATCCCTTCAAGGATACCTACCCCTAGGGATCTAACCCTAGTTACGTCCATCTATTATTACTCTTCCACACATGCAAGTGACAATTACTTGGCCACATTGTTTTGGTACCCATCCAACTTATTTTGTCTTTTGTAAAAGAAAATACAAAAACACTAAAAAAACATTCAAAAACATAAAACAATGGGGGAAACTTCATTCCTTACATTATTTCATCATCAACACACATCTCTTTTATGAAAATAGTTATTTTCACCTTTGATCAAAGAATCTATATGGTGTCTCCCTTATTTACATAAATTATATTGGTTGATTACATATCACTCATTTTCCCCAATTGATTCAATTTTTTTGGTTTTTTATATTTACATCTATTATCCATTGTCCCTATCATCTTAATCCATGAGATATCTCACATCCTAATTTTTCCCTCACCTCTGAGGTCCTCAATACATGCTCTATGTAAATTCCCATACACGACTTTATAACTTGACACCTATTCGAGTTTTTTTCAGTTTGGTCCATGGTTGTTTCCCAAGTAAACCATCATTTATGCTTCATTCAAAGAAATTTTTAATTCTCATACTCATTATCCAACTCATCCACATGTCACAATGTTAATCAATTACATTTATTACTTGTTGATCCTTTACTTTGGGTTGGTCTTTAGGGATTTCCAAATCCCTGACTCTAGCAAACCTGCTCCCATCAACATTAGCTCATTTGATATGGGGGTTGGTTTAGAGGTAGTTTTTGTACCTTGGTCCCCATTCACCTCATTTATGGATGACCTAGGGTTAGCTAGAGACAATCATCACTACTCTCTTCCTTGATTGTTTATCACATGCTAGACATCAACTCATTATCACATCACACAAATTCATACCCATTGGTGGTTGTAGTGATCCAGATCAAGTTAAAGACCCATATATTTTATATCTACTCTTCTAGCATTCTGTAGATAACTCAAGATAGGATCCACCCTCCAAGTGACTCCCTACATATTCTAGTCCCACACCCTTGTGGACATTCTTTTTTCTTTAGTGCTTCACTCCCTTGGGTGGCATTGTTATCTACATTATCATGTGACAACACTCTTTTACTATAATTGAAGATGCATTTGTGAATTTACAAAGTGGTGTTCAATGATGTACTTAAGCATCCATTTCTCCTATTGTAAATTTCTTTGACATTTTCACAAGCATGGGAATCCATGCCTTGTTTGTAAAAAAAATTATGTACATATATGTCACCTAGTACTTGTTTTTCTTATAGATGGTCTTTGCCACTTCTCTTGAGTCAATCCTTATTCTTTGGGCCCTCTCTCTCTCTTTCTATTTTTTTACACACAAGGATTTAGGAAAGAAACAATTATGTCTTTTGGCTATACAAGGTGCTCCTAACCTCACACATTAGAGGGAAACTATTATCACCTCAATTTCTCTCACATGTAACATTTATGTGATCATAATATAAGGCATCACTAGATCAAAACAATTAACATAAATGTATCACATCAAATTACTTCATGGTTGTGTGGTACCATAGAAAGCAAATTTGAACCTTCAAATGACTACTTCTTCAATTATGCCATTGGTATTCCATTAAAAAGTGTGAGTTGTGGGAGAAATACTATGATACCCACGTAACCCTAGTAAATATAGAATTCAACTACTTCCATGGTCCATTAATGAGCCTAGACTTGGTAGAGTGGTGTTAGTGTGCCATATAAGATTAGTTCAAGCTCCCATCTCATGAATTCTTGGCACTTTTGTCTCCAAGGATGTGTAATCAAGAACATGCGATGCCACTTGGATGAGGAGCATTGATGCACGAACATCACAAGCAAGCGCAAGTGGAGGATAGTTGGATATGCACTAGTGCACATTTTGAAGACATTTTGAAATTTAAAAGAAGAAACATTAATGTAATAGCTGGAAGGATGTAATTACTCTTAAATGTTTCGGGGATTGTAATGTGGATATTGAGAAATTGCTCTTATCTATTGGTTGGAAGCATTTATTGTAATAAATGTAAAGTAGTTGTAGTCTTTAATTTTCATAAGATAGCTTAGAGTTGTAGGAGGGAAAACTCAAGAAATCTCCCTCCTATGTATTGTATGATGATTCTCATTGTAATTGAGTTGTAGAAGAAAGAGAGCATAGGAGAGTATAGAAGAATAGAGATTGTAGAAGTCGTTTGAGCAGATAGTTGTTGCTATAGGAAACCATGTACATAAGCACTTGAATTAATATAAGAATGCATTGATCCAATTTCATGGTGTTGTTATGGTTACTATTTGCATCTATTGAAT
>CBVK0103943477.1:0-10605 GCA_900067695.1 Picea abies
ATTTGGATGTCAAATATTCGACATACCTATTCATCGAATATCCGACACACATTCTGACAAACATACGTTGGATATATTTTTTCTCTGTCAGAGATTCAATATGTAGTTACGTCGGAATTTCGATGCATATGTGATGGAAATAATGGTTGATTTCATCGAGGTTTTGGTCCTTAGGGTTGTCGGTACAATGATTACATGGTGTCGGATATCCAACCAATATACACCAACAAAATTGGTAACCACGTTTCGTCGCAATGCCTACAGAATTACGTCAACCAATCAACGTATCGTCGTCATATTTCAGTTCACCGAGAAGTTGTGTACATGGGGAGTAGGTAGCTCCATGATTGGTGAGGAAGGTGGCCCCACTAGTAGTACTAGCTTAGAGGGAGCTAGAGTTGAGAGGGAGTCAACCCTCGGGATCCAATAGGAAGGAACAACCTCCCAGGACTGTGCATAGGATAGTGGACAAGGAGTAGGTAGCTATGTAGGTTGTGTAGAATTAGAGTGAGTCTGACTTTAGAAGGAGTCAGGAGACTTAGAAGGAGTCCAACTTTAGAGAGATTCAGGAGGCTTAGAGGGAGATTCAGTCACTCAATGGGAGCCAACCTTTAGGTCTAGATGGGAGAGAGGTATATTCCAAGACTTTTAGGAAAGTTTCATGGGTTTAGATGGCCAAATGGGAGGTTCATAGGAATGATGATTCTATGAGAAAGGTGTCTTCCAAGATGGGATCATGTCAAACAAAAGGATTTTCTTGAGTTACTGAGGATGAAACTAGTTAGGAGGTCTAGAGAGAGGGATTTTCNNNACTAGTTAGGAGGTCTAGAGAGAGGGATTTTCTTCGATGATAGAGGGAGCATCCAATCAGATGGATTGGAGAGAAGTTGTGGTAGAGTATCTAGTATGAGAGAAAGAGCTACTTATACGTGATGATGGAGGATGGAATGTCTCCCTCTCTAAGAGGGAGTGTTTATTTTTTGGTAGCATCAGAAATCATTCTCACTTGTGGAGTGTGATGAGAATACCTCCCTCACTAAGAGGGGGTGTTGATTTTTGTATCTTTGGGCAGGTATTCTCGCATGACCCTAGGTGTTGGGTATGTGGGAATCGTCATGGGAACCACATCACACTTTCAGTTTGGTGAAAAACCCCTTGGATTTGAATGGGGAATTCATGGGTTTAGTGATGGGATTTGTGGGCTTATGTTGGGGCTTCACACCCACAAGAAATCCTAATCTGATGTTGAATTGTGGAGAGGATTCTATGATGACCCTTAAGGATTGTATATAAAGGAGAGAATTCATTGTGGCATTTCATATCATGTAGAGTATGTGGAGACATTATGGAGCTAGCATAAGTGATTCTGGGCTTGTGTTAAGAGGACTAGTGATCTCAGCAGGGAAAGTATGCAAGGTGGAGAATTTGGCCTTGAAGAGAGAATCAAAGAAGGTTGCACATCTGTACAATACACAGTTTGCAGGAGGATGAAGCATGTATATACACGGGTTGTAGAAGGATGAATCATGTATAGGGTATACACGGATTGCAATGGATCAAACAACATATATACGTGGGTTTCTAGTAAGGTGAATCGCGTATCTAATTTTCTAGGAAGGTACATATTCATACAAGCTGACAGGTGACGTCAATAGGCTATAGAGGTGGTCTACAAAAAAATCATGGGTAGAGGATATTCCCAGGGATATTGCTGAGGTTTGGTTTTCTTATTTGTATGGTTATTGGGGAAAAATGTTGTTCTCCTTTTTGGTGACTTTGGAGGACAAGGTTGTCCTTGGATTTTGGTGATATTATATTGGCTAGGAGGGCAGGTTTTTCCCTCAGGATTTATGATGATAACAAGATTAAAGAACTGAAATTGTGTCTCATGTGTATTGATGATTCATCTCTGAAGTTGTTCAGTCATAACAGCTATGGTTTTACTATTAAATCACTAAGAATCAATTTTCATATTTGAAATTAGTCACATAGAGTTGCATGTGAAAATTGACACTCGATGAGTTTTCCATATTTCTTCTGATAATTCTTTCCACATTATCTCAATTTCAACTGCAATTCCTTCAGGCACACCAAATAGTCCTCCATTTTGTCAAAATAATGAGGATCGAGAGAGATCAACTCTTTCTCCAATTGCATGATATGGTTTTCATGGACTTTGTCGAACATTTTCTTCAACTTCTTCCGGACTTGATAAGGACAGTCAATTCCATATATATAAAAATGAACTCCCGTGAGATATAGGTCATGATGATTCCTATAGCCTCATCCTTCTTTCCATCAACAAAAAAATTTCCCTGGTCATCTGTTGGATCTGGAATCGTAGTATTCATATACTGCCACAGTCCTTTACTCTTCAGTAGGGTTTCCATGCATGGTGCCCATACTGCATAATTTGATCCATTCATAGTTATGGGATTGATCTTCGAATCCATCTTCGATATCTAGATAGATCGGACATGTTTCCACAACTTACAGTCTAAAAATCACAAGCCCAGAGTCAATCACAAAATGCATCAGACTCAACGAGATTTGCAAACCACAGTAAAGGCTTCAAACCAATGGCTCGAATACCATGTTGGCGATTGGGTGTAACCTGATACAAAATAGAAAAACAAAACTATAGATAATCGAAGAGGAAATAATATTTCGAAGATAGAATGTGGTGTCTAAAGACATCGTTATATCACTTAAGCATAATGCATTATTGTCAGAAAATCATAGTGCATATTGGACATCTTGTAAACAACAACAATATTTCCATGATGATAATGACCCATCAGGTCTGCTATTTATAGCTTCAACACCTAACCAACTTCATTGAAATCGAGAGGATCTTGTCGACATATAATTTTTGGTTGTTAGGGTTGACTCTGTCAAATCCACGTTGTCAAGTTGGCTCGACAAGGATTCTCGAACCAACCGTCCATGCATTCAACTCGTAGTTGATTTCTCGGCTAGTTGACCCATAGACCGACTATCTTCAATTGATGGTTGATTGTTTGACCAATAGGATTGTCAACTACTTGACCAATTGATGTAGATAAGTGGTCAATCGCCTAACTGATTGTTTCCAAATGTAGGTCAACCGACTGATGTAAATATTTGGTTGATCGCCTAACCGACTATTTCCAAATGTAGGTCGACCGACTGATGTAGATATCTGGTCGATCACCTGACCAATTGTTTCCAACGGTAGGTCGATTGCCCAACCAATTGACTCCAGGAGAAGTTTCATGAACCATCAGAACTTGTTGTTCCAATAGTAAAGGTAAGTATGTTCCCATTTTATACATGTGTGGAGTAGAAGGTCACAAGGTATCTGAATGTCCAAAGAAGCAGAATACAGGAAGAAGTAATAAGGCTAGAACTCAGGTTACCCAAGTAGAAGAGGCATCGATTATTGGTAGCAGTGTAGGAGTACTTCAGGAAGAGCATATGGAAAACTTAATGTTTAGAAGAGTGTTACTTAACCCTGAAAAGTAGACTAAAGTGGAGTATGAATGGAGGAAGCAGGGTTTTAATACCAAGTGAAAATTTTAGGATAAATGTTATAATCTGATCATAGATGGTGGAAGTACAAAAAATCTAGTTTCCACATAGGTAATGGAGAAATTAAATTTTAAAACTATTCTGCATCCAAAACCATATCGGGTTTCATAGCTACAAAAAGGGTAGCAAGTGACTATGATTGAACAATGTTTGCTAAATTTTAAAATCATGAATTTCAAAAAACATGTATTGTGTGACATAGTAGAGATGGATCCATGTCACGTATTGTTTATAAAACCATGGTTGTTTGATAGGAAAGTCTCCCGTGGTGGAAGAAAGAATACTAATAATTTTTTCAAGGATAGATTGTAGTATAGATTGGAGCCAATGGTGGAGAATGAGCTAAGAAATAGTGATTGCAAAGGAAGTGACATCAAGAGTGCTTGTAGCAATAGCCACATTATGAAATGCTCAGCTAAGGAATTTATGAGAGAACAAAAGCCTTAAACAAACACTAAATAAGAGTAGGGAAATGAGTATGAAATATATGTGGGAAGGATCTAAGGATATATATGATATTATTGTATATATATGGTAGAGTATATATGATCTATAAACTGTCGTGGATATTTCAATGGAACAGTTTGTCACAACATATCTAATAAAACATTGAAATATTTACTATTAAGGTTATTTTTCCTTTAGATCTCTAGAGTATTTAGTTATTGATTTTATTCTTATGCATGAAACATATAAAATGAGGAAAATAGAGAATAAGAAAATACAATCACACCATCTAGAAATAAACACAAGATATGACCTAGGAAACCCAATACGGGAGAAACCCCAGCTAGAAGGTGAGCTCTCTCTGCTCTTGTTGGTTTATTCATATATCATGTCTGACTTCGTATTGAGTGACCCAGGGTTCATTGTTGTTTGAGGTTCCAACAAAGCCTCTAAAACTATTGTCCCTCCTGGTAAACTAGAAGGCAACGCAGCACACAGAGTGCACTGCATCGTCTCACCTGAGATAGTCTTAATGGGTGGTTGCAATACTCATGTGTTTTCTCACCTGAGATAGTCTTAATGGGTGGTTGCAATACTCATGTGTTTGCAGCCCAGGATTGAGTGGGAGATCTGAGAACTCTGTGTTGAGAGTTCTACTATAAATTATTAACGAAATATATTGTCATTCATTATTACACATGGAATATAACAACTCATTCATTTAGCACATTACTAACTACTGAAGACAAGAAAGAAACACAGGCATTCAATACATAACACAGGTTTTACTATGGTTCACCCCCCTCTAGGCTACATCCACAAAGATCTGGCTCTTGGCTCTTTTATTATAGTATTTATGAACTACAGTGTCACGCTCTTTACAAATATTCTCAGTTGGGTTGAGATCTATTATGAGGCAGACTAGATCGCACCAGGATCCTCAGCCTGTGATCTAACCCTCGCAGACTAGATCGCACCAGGATCCTCAGCCTGTGATCTAACCCTCAAGATTTACCCTCCCCGGTCCTCTCTAGATCAACAGCTTACAATTAGGTCATACAGCAAAATATTACATTGCATTTGCTTCCTCACATCCATCTCTTCACATTTCTCCCCTCTATGAGACCTAGGTATCTATATTTATACATGTCTAACTCTTCAGCCATTACAATGTGTTGCAAAAACCCTAACCCTAACATTGTTAGGTCTTCCATGCATGCACATGTGCTTCTCTTCCTTCCAGTTGTCGCTTCCCTCGTGCATGCCTTCTTTCCCAAAATCATCTTTCTTTCCGCTTTGGCCTTCTTCCAACAGGCCCCCAACACTGACATGTGGCTCGTCCCGAGCCACCTATCCTTTGTGTGCTTCATCAATCTCCCTAGCAATCGCCTAGAACTTTTCCTTGAGCTCCGCTTCTTGTGTTTGAGCTTGGGCAGTCTTCTCCTTGAGTGTGTCTACTGTTTGGACTACAATCGCATCACTGATCAACCCTGCGCACTCTACCTGGGTCTGGTCCATATATTTCTTGGCTTCCTCTGCATGTGCAATGACTTCTGCCACTCGCTCTTGAAGCAGTTCCATTTGAGCCTGATGCTCATTTTTCTACGTTTACACAGTGGTGAGTTCTTCCTATAGTTTATTCATATCATGTGCCCCTTTGACGTGCTCCTTGATGGACATTGTCTTATGCCTCTGCTTGAGGTCCTAGATAGATTCGCTTATCCTTTCTTCTTCCTTGTCCCACCGCTGGACTTGTTGATCCTTTTCTAGCTTCATCCAAAGTTATGTTTCTTTATCAAAGAAGTCGTCTATTGTGTTGACCTGTTGCTCTATCTCTTGTAGTTGTTTTGTTTCCTCTTGCTTCCTTTGCTCCTTTACCTCTAGTGGAGTGGTAGGCGTGAGTTGCTCATGAATATTCTCGATCTCTTTTTGATATTGATCGATTGCCTATACAATCTGATCAATCTTTTTTGTTGTTGTGAGTTCATCTCTCTGCATGGTATTTGGAATCTTCTCATCAGTTCCGACCACTTTTTGTTCCAATCCATTCGCATGCTCCCTCTCCTCTTGGGTCTCGAGCTTGGCCTGCTCATATATCAATTCCAACGCATCCCGTTTATCCTTTTCCTGATGTAATTTGGTTGTGTTTGTGCATGCATGAGTTTGTACTTATTGGGTAATGCTAACCTGTAATTCATGTAGAGCTTTGGATGGTATCTGTGACAATACCAATTGGAGTTGATCTAATTCCTTAGGGGTGTCTACCCCACGATCTCATCCATGAGCAACATGTTGGGTGTAATGTCGAATGTTTCACTCGGTTGAGGTATTCTGTGGACTGTATCTCACTCACTTGCTTCATGTTCTTCTCTTGTCTATGATGTTGACGACCTTATTACTATGTTGTTGCCTGCTTCCTGCGCTTCCCAGATATTCTTGATGAGTTGTCTCATGTCTGCGATCTCTTCTTGAATTTTATCCCTATGGTGCACAACAATGTCAAAATCCTCAGATGTACGATCCTGAACCATTTGGGCTATCATTTTTGCATCATCCTTCGTGATTGTGTATTCTGGAGGTGTTCTCTGCGCCTTCATATTCTTGCGTGCACCTCCCTATCTGAGTAGTTGGTCTCTTGGTCAGGCCTGGTTCTTGTGGATTGGGACTTGGTGTAGTCCCCTTCACTGTCTTGGCCTGTTTCTATTGTACTTGGTCCAACTGCGTATTATTTGTGTTCCCCTTCTGGGTCCCCATCTTAGTTGTCCCTTCTTTCATTTGCTTTGATCTGGTCTAGCCTGTTCTTGGTTTCTTGGGCACTAGAAATTCTTGAGGCTATGTTTCCTCCTGCCCTACCTCCTCCTCTGTTGTCCTTGCAGGTATGTCTTGGGTGAGGACTGGAATCTTCCAGTCGTCTTCGTCCTTGCAGGTATGTCTTGGGTGAGGACTGGAATCTTCCAGTCGTCTTCCCAATCCTTGATAACCATTTCAATGTCACCCTCCGTGATGCAGTAGCGCAATTTTAGCCACTACTTGTTGGGGTCCTTCCATGCTTGGATCCACATCGCATGTCAACTGGCCTTGAAGTTAGCTATGTTTCGATAGTATGCCACATCTTGTGGTGTTATTCTCCATAGATTGGCGATGGTATCTTGTAGGTCATGAAGGTATCCTTTGAATATATATGTGTTCATCGTCCTGTGCTTGGATTCTGATGCAGCACCAAGTGATAAATATCTTGCTCCATGATTCGGATTGGGTCTGGTGGCGAAAAATGTAGTGATAAATATCTTGCTCCATGATTCGGATTGGGTCTGGTGGCGAAAAATGTCTAATTTGGTTCCTTCCATCCCATGATGGTGATCAGCATGAGTAGCCATGAATAATGAAATTATGTTCCCATATCCTGTGCATCCTTGTAGTCATCTAGAAATAGATTCAAAAGATAAGGGGCCCAGCTGACTGTGGTGCCCTTGGCACACTGTGCTGCAACTGCAACGACCCCCGTCGGGACTTCCTCCTTGCGGAATTTTCTTAGCATTGCAAGCCATGATTTTTGCGCCCATTTTTGTCGCAGCATCACTAATCCGTTTAATGATGATTCCTCATGTCCCCCTTTCAGTGCCAAATTACTTTTTCATCTCTTCCGTGAGTTATTTCTCATTTATTTTGTCATCGAGAAATTGTGTGGGATCCATGCCCCGAGATGGAAGCCCTGTAATGTGCATAATGAGATCCACATCTATCGAGACGAGCTTGTCCAACCATATATCCCCGTCATGTGTGACTTCCATCAATTGTTTGATGCAATTGCTTATGTACTATCCTCTGCCAAAGTGTGGTAGCTCTAGCAGACCTGAAATCCCCATTTTTTCTAATCTTGCTTCCCACTGGAGTGGTTGATTAACTGGTTTCCCAAATGCATCTAGACCCATAGTCTACAGGTAGACTTTCTTTGTGAACTCCCAGAACTTGTCTGTGTCTGTTACATCATGGTCCGAGTATTTTATCTTCTTGACATAACCTAGAAAGTCTAATTTCACCCATACCGCTTCTGGTATACGCAACAAAACAATGGTTGCGACGGGTTTCTTGCATGGTGACCTAGGTACTTGTTGCTTATCCTTTTTTGGTAGTGGTTGGCTCAAGGTTCCAGCCTCCGTCGGTCGTACTTTGGCATACCATTCTGGCCAACCCGTGACATCTTCCACTGTTCCTTCCTATGGGTGGTCTGACATGGTTGTTTGAGATTCATCTGGCTTGACTATTGCTTCCTGATTTGTAGTCGTCCCATTGACTCTCAAAGCTTCAGGGTTCTCTGGTTGCACTAGGTTTCCTATTCCCTAGTTCTGTTGCTCTTGTTCTTCTGCTGGCATATCCACGTTCATGCACTCAGGTGTTGGTTGTTGGGTTTCTTCTACCATGGGTGTGGGGTTTATCAGTGTTGTATCTTGTTATGGGATTTCATCGATGTTGACGACCTCTAGCAGCTGTTGTTTGCTTTCCTACGATTGTATATGTTCCCTAGTTCTAACTCTAGAGTGTCTAGCAGTCTAGCCTAGTTCTGGTTGCTTTGGTGGTTCCATGGTAGTGAATATCAATCATTCACCGAGTTCAATGGTCGATCGTTAACCTTTTTTAACTTCACTCTGTGCTCTGTAGGCTGTAACTCTCTCTGTCTTTTCTGGTCTCGCAATAAATTG
The DNA here is from genome assembly GCA_900067695.1 of Picea abies. Classification (NCBI taxonomy): domain Eukaryota; kingdom Viridiplantae; phylum Streptophyta; class Pinopsida; order Pinales; family Pinaceae; genus Picea; species Picea abies. Next base: position 8,718 of record CBVK0103943477.1, read on the forward strand.
TTTGCTCCCACGTATGTTCTTTGTATGGGCATCATATGAAGCTTGTCGAAGATGCTATCTTTAGTATGGATTCAATTAACCTTTAGTTCCTTCATACTTTCCATTAATCTCCTTCATTGTCTCCAGTTGGTGCAATTAATGCGGTGTCCCATCGATACATTCTGGCATTCAATTATGCATGCCTTCTTTGTTTCATACTGCTTTTGGCATCATTACTTTTCCCACTTGTTTCCATTTTGACTTGGTCGTTGGTCTTGTCCTCGTTGGTTTTGTATTCCTATCATGCGTACTCCTTCTCCTTTCAACGCACTGTACCTATGTTGGTACCGTTTAATATCCTTTGTTTTATTTTTATTTTTTTTTACTACCCGGTGACTTTTCAAGTTCTGGGTGGTCATTTGTCCTTGTACAGCTTCAATTGGCTACCGTTGATCATCCCTTTGAGCTCTACGCCTGCTAATTCTGTCAATTGTATAGCTCCCCCATCTATGACAGCTTTTACTTCATACAGTCCTAACTAGTGCATTCTAAGTTTTCCTGGGTGTTGAATGGATTTGTTGTCACACATCAACACTAAATCTCCTTCCTTGAACATTTTCTTCTTGATATTTCTTTCATGCCAAGATTTGTCCCTTTCTTTTTGAACTTGTTTTTGGAACCCTGCTAGGATTCGATATTCCTCCATGTTCATCAACTAATTTAGTCTCTCTTGTACTGCGCCTCGTTCTGTCATGTGTGTAATTGTTGCTACGTGCAAACTAGGTACCAAAAATTCTAATGGCACCATAATTTCTTGGCCATATACCAGTTTAAATGGCATGTTCCTTGTCAACTTCTTGCACATCGTCCTGTAGGCCCACAATACTGCTGGTATTTTGAGGTCCCAATCATCCCTATTGACATTACAGATCTTTGTCAATGCATTCTCAAGGATTTTGTTAAATGCTTCTACTGTGCCATTTGCTTGTGGGTGATATGGTGTGCTCTCCTGATGATGAAGTTCAAACTCTTCAGTCATAGTAGTGATAGTGTTGTTAATGAAGTTCATGCCTTGGTCGCTCATCAAAACTCGTGGGAATCCAAATCTAGTGATCACTTGTTCAAATAGAAAGTGTGTTGTTGTTTCTGCACTGCAATCCTTCATTGGTTCTGCTTTCACCCATCTTGTCAGGTATTCTGTTGCGGTGATAATGTACCTTTCTCCTGTTCTTTTTGTTGGTGGGTTGATTGGTCCCACAAAGTCTATTGCCCATTTTTCGAATGCTTACAATGTTACCTGTGGTCATAATGGCATCTCGTCCCTTCTATTAGCTTTGCCAACCCTTTGACAGACATTGCATCTCTGGCAATACTCCTTCGAGTCTCTGTAAATAGTCAGCCACCATAGTCCCACGCGCAATACCTTTTGTGCAGTAGCTTTGCCTGCATAATCTCCTCCTGCTATTCCCTCATGGGATTCTACTAAAACTCTTGGTCTTTCTTGTTCTAACACATATCTTCGCAAGATGCTATCTGCACCCAATTTGTATAAGTGTCATGCGATCAGTTGATAGTCTACAGCCCAAACTACCAGGTTTTTCTTTTGTGCAGTGTTATATTCGTATAGCGCAATACTTGTGCTCAAGTACTAAATGATATCTTCAAAGTATTCATCAGCAATATGGACTGAAAATAATTGTGTGTCTAGGAAGTTGTCCTCTAAATTTGTAGGTTCTTCTTCGATTGTGACCATTGATAGGTGGTCAGGTCCTGCATTCAATTTTTCTGGCTTGACTATTACCTCAAAATCAAATTCTTGAAACAGTAGTAAGCATCGACAAATTCTCCCCCCCGAAATTGGCTTGTTGACTAGGTATTTAAGGGTTGAGTGATCTGTGAACATATTAAA
>CBVK0103943483.1:0-11733 GCA_900067695.1 Picea abies
GAGGGGAGTAGGGTATGTACACCTCTATAGAATTGAACAGTCAAATCGTTGTGTGAAGAGGGTCCTTGTCCCACAAACAAAGAGGTTTCATACACCAATTTGGTGCCTGGCTTGGTTGTGATCTCAAAATAATAATTATTATTATTATTATTAAATTATATATATATATCCATGAGAGAAAGGGTTTTTCATTGTGGTATTAGAATTTGTCACAAATTAGGATCTGATCCTCAATTTATGACCTTGGTTCTGGGGACAATTTGATTTATGCATGATATTATGGTTCCCTACCTTTGACTTGTCAATGGATTCCCTCATATCCCCAGTTTAGGTAATTCTTCCTATTTTACCTCTCCAATGCTAGTGCTTTGAATATTTGAGGGAAATATAAAAAAACACACATAGGTTAATTTCATTTTTGAAGGGAATAAATATAAACTAGACATGTCACCACTTATGACCTTATGTTAACATGGATTTTTCCAAAGTCTTTTTCACATAAATAAATTTGGTACCTAAGGTTTATGTTTCGATTTATCCCCTTGATTATGAGCAAGTTGTCTTTCAATGGAGATATTTTTTTTAGAACATGTCATATTGTACTGGATTTCACCTCAAATACTAAATCTAGTTTTCCAATAAAGAGGTCACATAATATAAAATAAATAAATAATAAATAAAAAAAACACATATGGTGGATGGGCGGATCAAAGCAACACCATATTATTCATAAGGGTGCCCCTTTGAAAGATCTGTTAATTCAAAAACCAACTCTCAAATCCATGGTGGTAGATATCTAAATAATAAGATGGGAAAAGCCATGATACAAGCTCTGGCAATCCACAACAGTTGGAGAAGAAGTCCTCGTTCAATCCTAGAGAACCTCCAAGCACCCCATCCATGGTTGTAGTTGAGAAGACTAGAGGCCCTCTCCATTAGTGGATATCCGAATCAACAATCAAAGGTGAATATGGGTAGATGACGTTGAGGTAGAGACTCATACCATCCCTTGACAAGTCCCAAGTTTGTAACCCCATAAGTGGTGTCAAAGTTAAAGTGGAAGGAGATACCTTGGATCTACAAGAAGCGACCATTCCTTTCCAAGACAAATCAATCTTAGAAACATGAAGCCTCTCAAACATTAGTAGTAGGTCTCCACATACATGACTATGCAATAACAAAGAAATATGTTTTAGTATGTCTAGTTTGTGTTGATTATTATGTAATCAATGCATCAAGATCTATTCTTGTAATACAAGAAAGGAAAGGAATCCTAAAAGGAATAGGAAACTCAAACTCTAGAATCTTTCCCACCCTATTTGAGGAGAACAATCTCGATAGATGAAATGTATATGAAATTTATACCATTTGTTATACTGATTAAACCACAACCCTTTGTAATGTGAATAATAAACTCTTGTGTTTAAAAAATAATAATAATGTATTTACCTAAATTAAACATATACTAATGATGATGATGTGTTATGTTTGACTAAGATTAATGTGTGTTACTACTCTTTGAAATTAAATAAACATCATATATTATTAATTTTATTATTGTATGTAGAACAATGCTATAAATATCTTTAATGTTTCAAAAAAAAATCATTTTTTCTCAAAATTTCGAGATTGCTAATTTATTTGATATTTTCAAAAAAAATTAAATCCAAGTTTATTCTTGCAGATATTTTCAATAAGTTTTTTTCCCTTATATCCCCACAATGTTAAACATGGATAAACACTTCATACATACAAAACACTCTACAAAATTATGAAAGCAGTGAATATGTATATTAATAAAAAAAAGACAAATACTTATTTATCACGTCTTAATATGTTATTAAGGATGATTGAATAATTATACAAAATAAGTAATCATAATTAAAGATTAATTTATATTAATTAAAAGAGAAAAACAAGCTGTGACAAAATTATATGAAGTCAATGAGCAATGGAAGCGAGTTGAATATTATACCTATAATATGTGAGGAATATTTGTTAAAAAATGTTCATAGCTTGGCCAATGAGCCTTGCATTTTAAGTGATTAAATGGATGACTGATTTGTTATGTTCTTGCCAAAGGATTTGTGCTGAACTAGTTGAAGAATGACATTGTTTAATGTTGTGCACTAACTAAAAGCATGCTTTAATTGTGGTTTTGCTCATTTTGTGCAATAAGTAAATGCATGTTCTAAGTGTGGTGTTTTTTCGTTGGGCTTATTGGCATTATAGTCATGTTAAAGATATGATAAACCCCTCATTGGAAGTGTGCTAAAGATGTGCCAAAATTGTTGTGTGCTAAAGATGTGCCAAAATTGTTGAACATTGCTGCAGTGATTCACTTAGCACGCAAAGCATGTGTGATGTCATTCAACAATAATATTAATGAATATTATATTTATTTCAACTATAACTTTTGAATTTTAAGTTATTATTTGAAAATTGTTTCTCTAAATGAGTTAGTTTTTTTTTTTTTTTTTTTTATTTTTTTTTTTTTTTTTTTTTTTTAATTTAATTTTGGAAATTTTGTATGTGCCAAAATTATTGGTAAGTGGGTTGAATGGAAGAAAAAAAAATTCATGACTCTCTTTCCTTGCATTAAATTATAGTGGGTTATTTTTCACATATTTTTATAAGGATACTTTATGGTGTTACTTTTTTAATTTTTTTGTTAAACGATATTTCAGTTTTATTAAAAATTATTTATTAAAGAAATAAAAATATGGATATCAAATTTGAATAGATGTTTTGAAAGATGAAATTAATGTTTTGAAATGTGGAAAAAATAAGATTTTGGAAATGATATATAAATATATAAAAGAAAGGGATGGGATGGGATGGGATGAAAGCTTAATGAACAATATTATGTGATTGGATTGTTTAGATTTAAAAGAATAAGAAATATGTATGTTTCATGTATGTATTAATTAGGTACTTTGTTCATCTACAAGGAGGTGTTTTGTCAACTGAGACATTGTATAGGATTTTAATGTTGGAAAATGAGGAGATTAAACTATCAATTTATAAGTTCTTAGATAAGGGTCACATTTGATCGAGTGCGTCAACATATAGGTACATCATTATTTTAGTTCTAAATAAGGATGACACATGTAAAATGTGCATGAAGCTTGGTGGGTTAGCTTGAGTGGTTGCGTGATGTGGTTATTTTGAATGAGGTCTAGGGGTCAAATCCACGACCATCTATTGTTGCTCTTTAATGAAATTTTTGAGCATCACTCGATGTCTCCATCGGGATAGGCGTATAATCAGGTTGATGGTTTACCTTGTTTACCATCCATAAAATATGGAGAAGTACTCGAAGGTTTCCCATGATTTCTTTCATAAAAAAAAATGTTAAATATGTATAGACTATTCTCTTGAACAAAATATAATCAAAAACTAATAAACATTGTTATCACATTATACTAACATTGTGATTGCATATCTAAATAAACTTATTTTCAAGTCAAACAATGATGACCACTTGAATCATTTGGACTAAGTGTTTGTAACATTGCACCCAGAGAAATCACTTGTGAACATAAAGAAGTGTATAGTTAGAAAATGGAAACATGTTTGTAACATTGCACCCCGAGAAATCACTTGTAAACATAAAGAAGTGTATAGTTATAAAATGGGAACGTGCGTGAGATTCTTTGAAATTGCATGAACCAATATGGAAATAGATTTAGAAAATATTTCAAAAATAGTCAACTAGCCCCATTCGAAGAACAAAGAAACATTGGAATGGGAAAATATCACAAAATGTTAATCATGTATTACTTTCCAATGCTACACACCTCCTCAAAGCACAATTTATTTACCAAGTCCACTTTACTTGGATGTTTTGTTGGAAAACATTCAGAGAGATCAAGTGCAAAGGTGCCATTACTCTCATTCAAGTCTTAATTTACACTAAATAAGCCTTTTTTCTTTAACATAAGAATTGTCTTTTATCTTAAGAAATATAAAAGGTGTGAATTGCATTATCATCATAGTTCTTGCTTTCTTTGCAAGTCATTATTCTTTACATATACAAAATAGAACCTTACATAGATAAGAATTCTTGCTAGAGACTCTATACTGAGTGCTTACAAAAACAACTTTACATTAATGCCTAAGAATGGAGTATATTCCCAGGATCTCATAGAAGGAATAGATCCCACTAAACTCCAAAAAGTGACTATGCTACAATAAAAGGATGGATATTGTCCTAAAAAAAAACTCCAAAGATTTGAAAGACCAAAATTACAGCTAAGGAGTTAATAGAGCTTGAAACAGTGAGGGAGTCCTTCATTTCCATCTACCCAGCAATTGTAAATGATCTTTCCTTTTGTCTTCGTTGGTGTTTTCTTCAAAAGGGAATCTTCTTCCATGTTTAACTCCCTGTAGACATGAGTATAATGAATCTCTCTAAAAGAGTTCTTAATCTTAATGATTATGTCCATTCATCCCATCAAAGAGGAAATCTGTAACTTTCCTTTATCGTTCAACCACTCTATAATAATCTTCGCATCTCCAATTACCTGGATAACTTCTATATTCAGCCACACCGCCATGATAAGATTTTCCCATGATCCAAGCAATTCTTCCTTGGTGTTTGTCCCAAAGCCACAGTTGAAGTTCCACTTGTAGATCGTGTTTGCGCTAATCTTTATCACTCCCCCTACCCCACATCTATGATCAATTAGATCTGCAGCTCCATCAAACCAACTCACTATGGGAGATAAGAAACGTGGATTCTGGAGTGAGCGAGGAGGAGCCTTCTTCATAATAGTCCCGGACGGAAGGTATGCTCTGACTTTACAAACTACAGAAAGAGAAGAAGGTTTTCTTCCTTCGAAGATAGCTTTGTTCCGCTCCAACTAGATGAACCAACATAGTATGGAAGGCAGTGTGATAAACACAATTTCTTTTTTTTCCCAAGTTTCGAAACACTTAATTAAAGAACTGCCTTCCCAAACAGTCAAGAATTTTAGCTCTTTTTTTATCCTGTACCAAGCCTCCCAATAGAAGTTGCAAGAAACAAATAGGTGGTACAGGGATTCAACATCTTTGAAACACAAGTGACAGCGATTAGGACCTTGCCAACCCTTTTTTTGCAAAGTGTCCCGAGTGAAGATTTTTTCCTCAATGGATAACCAAGTAAATAATTTTATCTTTTGCACCAAATCCCACTTCCACAAATGACTTCTCCAACCCCCAATAACATGCACCCACCTCTTCTTTGCGAGAACCAAATATAAATTTTTTACAGTTAGGCATCTGAATCTGTCTCCCCCTGTCCAAATGAGTGCATATTCTCGATTCTTCAACTGCAAACCCGCTCCACTAAGTGCCCTACAATATGCATCCCATTCCACTTCCAGGTTCCCCCTCATACCAATCTCCTCGCTAGTTTTCTAGTGATCCAAAAGATATTCTTGTCTCCTTTCTCCCAAGGCTTCGTAGAGATAGACCACTTTGTTTCTTTACAGTTCATATAACAGATGGCAAGATAAAAAGGAGGAACACCCCAGTCCAAAAATGATATCCAACCCAATAAGTACCAAGTGTCCCGAACCCAACCTCTAACTCAACCAGTGGGTTAACAAGTGCAAGGACTTCATAAGGTTCTTCCAAGTCTAAGAGGCCGATGGAGCTGTGGTTGGGGCCGACCTTAGCCAGGTGACAAAATATCTGTGGGGAATGCATTTATCTTTAAATATCTTATTCCATACTCCTTCCTTCATCGAGACTAGCCATAAAGAGTTTTATGCCAAGGCATAATTGAAAAGATAAATATTTATGATCCCCCATCCTTCCAGAAGTTGTGTTCTAGCAATGACTTCCCAGCTACAAAGATGAAAATGAATTTTCCCCTCATTGCCTGACCAAAGAAAACTGAACACAAGTTTCCTTATTTTTTCCAAAATGGATGTTGGGATAGCCACCAATGCCATCCAGTACACAGTCTGTCCTTCAAGAACAGATTTTACCAATGTAAATCGACCCCCATCAAAATCCATATGTTACACCACATCCCAATCCTATCTTGTATCTTTGAGAGGAGTCATCTCCAATCAACCGATTTATAAGCATCAACGTTTAAGAAATAGCCAAGATATCGAAAACCTTTTACAAGTTCCTCAAAATTGTGAGGAAAAATTTCTTTTAAAGTTTCTAAGGTCTCTCCGTGGATTCCAGCATAGTAAATAATAGACTTTGACCAATTAATCATCATTCCAAAGGCTCTACAAAAAATCATTAAAATATTTTTAATCTCTCGCCACTCATCAATAGAAGCTTTTGACATGATTAACACATCATCCACAAAGAACAAATGTAGAATATTGACTAACCTGGAGACCTTTACACTATATAACTTCCCTTCAACCTTTCCCTTCTTTAACAATAAGCTAAGTCCTTCCATGATAAGAATGAATAACAAGGGCGATAATGGACAGCCATGTTTAAGCCCTTTGTTGCTCTAGAACATTTGAGAGGTCTCCCCATTTATCAAGACTGAAAAATTTGCGTTGGTCAAGAAAATTAAGATCCAATTTGTAAAAGGTATACTGAAGCCCGATTTAATTATAGACATATGAAGAAAATCCCAGTTGATGCAGTCATAATCTTTCTTAAGATCCAACTTTAAAATCATGGCTTTCAGTCATAATCTTTCTTAAGATCCAACTTTAAAATCATGGCTTTTGATTTGTTTTTACCTTAATGTTGTGAAAGCATTCATGTGTTTTTCCTATATCATCCAAGATTTGTCTACCTTTTATAAATCCCAATTGTTCCTCCAACAGCGAGCGAGAGAGAATAGGCTTAATCCTATTTGTGATTACCTTTGAAATCAACTTGTAACAAATATTACACAGAGCGATTGGTATGTAATCCCCAAAAGTCATGGGATTATTTACTTTAGGAATAAGATTCAGAAAAGTCACATTTAAAGATTTTTTCACTGAGCCACAAGTTCTGGAATCCTCCACTATTTCTAATAAATCATCTCCTACTAAGTCAAATAAATGGATAAAAAACTCAACAATCCACCTGTCAGGCCCCAGACTCCTGTCTTTGGCAAAAGACTTGAGACCCTCCCAAAGTTCCACCTTCATGCACGAGTCGTCTAAAAATGTTGCATCATCTTCCTTCACAATATAGTCATAAAGGCCCACGGTATCCACTTGATCACTAATATCCACTAGATTAGATTCCTCATAAAAACTTTTAAAATAATTTACAGCTTTTTTTTTTATAGCTACCTAACCGTCATGTAGCTACAGCTTTTTTTTTTATAGCTACCTAACCGTCATGTAGCTCTCCACTCTCATCCCTAATCTCCCAAATGTGATTCATGTTCCTCCGGGAACTTGCATATCTGTGGAATAATTTTGTGTTCTTGCCTCAACTCTTTAACCAGATAGCCCGACTTTTATGTCTCCACTTCTCTTCTTCCACTTGTAAAAATTTTTCATGCTCCGCCTCCAAAAGTTTTATTTGAACATCCCTACCACTATTACTAGTCTCTTGTGTCGAGTCCATAAATAAAACTTTCAATTGTCCCTCTAAATGGACAAGCTTTTCTTCGTGTTTTCTTTTAAAATCTTTTGCCCATGCTTTTATATGAATCTTTAAAAACTTCATCTTGTTAACAAATCTCTGTTGTGCATCCCTTTCGACACTTAAAGTAGGATCCTTCCATACTTATTCACTAATGTTACCACTTCTTCTTCATGTAACCATGTAGCATTGAACTTGAAAGGAAAGGTCGTCGGGAGTGTGAGATGATCAAGTCTTAAAATAAAAGGTGTGTGGTCCGAAAAGTATGGAAAATCGACCCACAATTTATACCTTCTAACTCCCACAATGAGATCTTCAACTACCAAGGAATGGTCCAACCTTTTAGATATACTTGCGGTGCCCCTTCTGCCATTTCTCCACATCAACACCAAAACATCTGGAGCAATGTCTACCAATCCAGAATCATTAAAAAGTTCTTTAAAAAATGTTGGCAGTGGATCCATATGTGTTGTAACTCCCCACATCTCCCCATCATCACAAGTAAGATTAAATTCACCAGCTAAAAACAGGTTTTGGTGAGCCAATAGACCCATGTCCTCTACCTTTTCCTAGAATAATTTTCTATCCACACAGGGCCCATACACATTAAGCAGATATATCGACAGTTTTAGCTCTAGATAGGTACCTGCTAAAAGGATGCCACCACAACACAAAAAAGGGAAAATTTCAAACATTTTTGGATCCCATGTTACTAATAAACCCGCCGAAGTACCAAATGCACTTACAACACATGAGATTCGAGTAGGACAAAAAGTATTCATAAAGGCCCGAGCCTTAACATCCTCCACCATAGTTTCCTACAAAAAAAATAATGTCCAGTGTAGTTCTCCGAAGAAGTCTTCGAAGAGAGGCGGATTTCAGGATCCCCCCCACCCCTCTAATGTTTAAAGAGAGAAAGATCATTATTTTTCTCTTGCCGGGGCTTTCAAGCCTCTAAGCGCCCCATTTTCTGCAATGACAGGTAAGTGTGACTCATCAGGTAACAAATCCAATTTATCTTTCCTTTTCCTCACACTCTGAGTTTTTATTGGAGAAATATCCAATCCCGGACCCTTTGATGAAGTGTAGTCTTTCCCAATATTCACCCCTTTGGGCCCTGACTGTCTGGAACCCCCTACTGAATCCGAACCATGGAAAATTCTCCTCCCTTGGAAAGTTGGTAATTGTATCGGCGATAAAGCCTCTCTTTAGGAGGGTACAAGGGTCTCAAGCACATCCCCAAGGGTACCATCCCCCAAATTAGATTCCCTAAAACCCGGGTTTACACCAAATTCAACTGGATCATTCAGGTAGATAGGATCCCCTCTTGGAGTTCCCAATCCACCAGACAGTACACAGGCCAAGAAGCTACCAACCTTCTCTAAGTTAGGAGGAAGGATACTTTCACCTCAAGCGTCATCAAAGACCACAAAGCTAGGACTCCCCCCTTATTGAAGATTAGATTTAGGGGCCTCTTTGGTAATTCCTATCGAAATTGGACAAGAATCATGGGCATTCTTAATTCCCCCTTGCAATACAAAAGAACTAGAGGAATCCATCATGTTATTTTCCTAGGAGGTTAATGAAAAATAAAGCGTAGGGAAAATTGATTTAAGATTACATGTAATCGTATCCAAGTGTGTTGATTGGATAGGTTCTGAGAAATCATCACAGATTGGACTAAACCTACATGATTCCACACCTGACGACTCCACTCGCATTGAACGTTCCAACATAGTGCCTCCTAAAACCTCCTCTTCAAATATCACCGGACAATCCCACCTCAAGTGGCCTGTCTTCTGACACTAAGAGCATCTAAATGGAATACCTAGATATTCTAAGGATTGTTCCAAATGGTGTCCTCTTCACACTGTCTCCAAGGAATCTAGCAATCCTGCATGTATATCGATTTCCACTAGAACTCTGCACATATTTTTGTCCATAGCCAGAAGTGCCTCATCATCAAATTTTATGAACTTACCCAATGCATTTCCAATGGCTTCCAGAGCCTTTACATTCCACAAATAAAGTGGTAAACCAGGTAATAAAACCCAAAGATGCATGTGGCGGAAATAATCCAGTGCTAGGTCAAATCTTGTGCGCCACCATTTTAACATAAAACTCCCTCCACCATAGCTCCAAAGTTTTTCCAAGATTAACATAGAGTCTTCGAGCCTTTAAAACGAAAGTCGAACCAACCTTTGGTCAGAAAAACCACTTCAAGTACGTACCCCAACAACGGATACCAATTTTCACTAACCCAATCAATCAGAGGCATCGTGCTCCTATCATGGTACAAGAATCTCCCTACCAGAGCACAAAGTGCTAAACTAACCGTATCCTCAAGACCAACGTCCTCCCCTAACATCAGTCTTCTTTTGGAGCGGTTTGGGATCCAGACCTTTACTCTACTACCTATTGTAAAAAAGGATTCCTCCCAAGAACTACTCAGTTTAAACCTCCCGACGCCCTCCCAGAGCCTCCTGACTGCACCCCTGGCACCTCTTTTGTAAACACAAAGGGATCTTCAACTTACTGTCTAGAAACAACATTCCCCTACTCTTGCTCAAAGTTTGAAATGAGAAAAATGGAAGCCTCCTCAGGTAATGTTGAAGGAGAGGAAGATTTATGTGGAAGTTTCGAGCTTCAAAGTGAGTTATTACAAGCATTAAACTCAATCACATATGACGAGGTGAAAATCAAGGTGGATAGTTGTGAACATGTAATAGGTGCAATTTTGACCTAACACTAAAGAATTGTTGCATATCGTTCTGAGACTTTTTCATGAATTGTTATAAATTATTTAGCATGTGATAAAGATATGTACATGCTGGTCCAAGTAATAAATCCCCAACAACATTAATTTATTGGTAAAGAGGTTATCATTCACAATGACCACAAGGAAAACAGAGAATGCATGCTACATTAAATGTATTATTAATTTGTAACATTTTAACATCGCACTTACATATTGGCAAGGAAGCATAAGTAAAGTTGTAAAGTTCCTATCATAACCACTAGTAATTTCATTGATAGTGTTTGCATATTTTCAACCATTTGGGTTCAATTCTCTTAGAGAAGCTCACACATAATGCCCTGAATTTGTGTTCATTAATGCAAGTACTATATAAATGTATTATGATCTTTGCCAATGAAGATTTCCATGATTAATCTGTAAAGGATGGGCTTCTATACTGCACGAGTATTACTTTTTTCCCTTAAGGAGATCAAAGAGTACAACTATTTCACAAGGCACATTGTTCCAAGATTTTAGGGCAATTTGGAGTGGAGAAGATAGTTAGAAATTTGCAAAAGTATCTCTACTAATTGAAGATGGAATATATGGTAGAAAAGTTTGCATGAAGTTGTTCTCTCTATACATTTGAAGTCAACAAATTGGAAGATGGGAAAATGCATTTCACTTCTACTCTTGTGTAGACCATGGTATTCATTTTCAACGCATTTCCTTGAGTGTTTATAAATTAGATAAGTATGGGAAATTACTATCTATTGGTAGCATTGATTTCTTCCACAAAATGGTTGTGATGTTACAATACAAAAAAATGGTTTCAATGAATAAAGATGCATGGTTGTTCTTTGAAATAATATGGTGTAGTTTAGTTTACCATGTTAATATATATTTTTTCTTTGACTAGATTTTTCGGTCGACACGAGCAAGCAACAAGTGCTCTATTTTTTTTTATCTTCAATGGATAGAAGCATCATGTCATTCTATGGAATCCACTCTTAAGATAAGGGCCATGAGTGGGTGGTATCTATTCTACCAAAGTCACTAAGGACTTACCCCTAGCTCAACTCATTTTCCACAAGTTCAAGTGCACATGAGCATGTGCACAAGCATAACCATGTCATTAAAGATATTTGAATGATCATGTACCAAATCCTTAAAATATAATAATCAATCAAATTACACACTATGTGCACAATATGTGAACATGGAGCACATATCCCAAAGCGATAATAGAGATGAGTTACACAAAAACTTCTCATACAATAAGAGAACCTCCTCCATATAACCCTAATACATTCATTTTCAGATTATGTTGAGAACAAAATGAAATACGAAAAAAACTATAGCAAAGAGCACATAAATATAGTGAAACCCAACTTATATTAATGAATAAAATAGAAAAACATTGTAGAACACAAACTGGCTAGAAT
>CBVK0103943493.1:0-14203 GCA_900067695.1 Picea abies
ACCAATTAGGTCTTAGTGGACGTTAATCATCATCATCATCATCATATAATTTTTGATTTTTTTCTTTCCTTTTGAATTTTAATTTTTTATTTAAAGGTTTTTTTCAATTTTCATTTACAATTTTTATTTTAATTTTTTTAATTTAAAAAATAAACATTTTTAATTGTTTAGTTTTTCTAGTTGTTTTATTTTTTAATTTTTCTATAAAAAACACTAAATTCCGGTTACAATTTTTCTAACAAAAATGGTTGTTTTTTGTTTTACTTTAAAAAAAAACAATTCTTAGTTTTTTTTTTTCAATTTTTTATTTTATTTTTTTAATGTAAATTTTTAAAAAGTATAAAAATAATTTTTAAGCAATGGTTTAGGAGTGGATTTTGAGTTGTTTATTGACGATGGTAGTCGCCGCTGAAGCTACATTTTTAATTAAGTTATAATTTTAACTCCAAAAAATAATTTGGTGCTACTGGTAGTACCGCTTTTCGATTCAAGGGCCAATTTTAAGTTTTTTGTCCATAATGATTTAAGTTGTCAATGCAACGGGTCTGAATGGGTCCAAATTTTAACCACTGCAAAAAAAAGGGTGCTACTAGTAGAGTTCTTGTTTTTTATAGGTCCCATTTTTTATCCCATTTCAAAACATGGTGCTACTAGTAGCACCATTTTTTGAAATGGTGGTAAAAAATGTGACCTCTGAAAAACAAGAACTCTCGAGAGTTCTCGTTAAGTTGGAAACTATGTTAGAAGGGAAGCTTGGTGGTAAACATCAATCCCAATTTCTCAAGGGAAAGATCAAGTTGAATCACAGGGAAATATGATTGTTTGATACCCCTAAACAGAGACTTAGATAACACGAACAAAAACCTAAAGGAAAAATTGATGCACCCCATCAAAGTCGAAATAAGAAGACATGTCAGTATTGTGGAAAGACCAGACATATGGAGAAGGTCTACTACAAGAAGAGAGATCATTTAGAGGAGAAGGTTAAATTTCTTAAAGGAGACGTGTCCATTGTTCATCAACCCAGTGATAATTTCACCTTCCAAGTCAAAACTTCTCAAGCCTTGATGTCTCATTCTATACAAAATGAATGGGTAGTCGAATATGGGTGCACTCATCATATGGATAAAGATGCTTCCTTGTTCACACCCTTGAATGATGTCGAGGAGAGGAAGATTTATGTTATCGATGATTTTTGACTCGATATTGTTGATCATGTTAATGTTTGTTGTCAACATGGAAGAATTTTCGTTGTCTATCATGTGCCAAATATTAATGCAAATCTGTTTTATGTTGCTCAATTAACACAAATAGGTAGGATTGTAGAATTTTGGCTTGATTGGTTCTTTGTTCGATATTTAAAGAAATGTTAGTAGATTTTCACTAGAGGGTTTCTCGACCTGAAGGATAGTTTGTATAATGTTTCTAACACAACTCCACCCAAAAGCAAACCAACTTGGTATGAACGAATCAGACACATAAATTTTCGAAGTTTGCAATCGATGGAAACTCAGAACATGATTGCTCATCTACATAAAGTGTTTCCTCTTGAAGGAGTCTGTAAAGGTTGTGTACTTGGAGTTGGTTCACAGTGATTTCTACCACATCAATCTACCTTCTGTGGCAGGTGAAAGGTATATATTAACTTTCATTGATGATCTCTCTCGTTTAACTTGGGTCTATTTTCTAAAGAATAAGAATATTGTCTTTGAAAAATTCAATGAATTTAGAGCCTTTGCTGAAAAGTAATGTGGCCAACCCATCAAGTACCCATGATTAGAAAATGGTGGTGAGTATGTGAATTGACCCTTTGAAGAATACCTGGTTTGATCTGGTATTGATTGGCTCACACACCTCAGTATAATGGCATTGCAGAACACAAGAATCGAATGTTAGTCGAAATGGATAGATGTCTTTTGCAAGCCAAAGATCTGTCTCCTTGCTTTTGGGCTAAAGCGATATATTATGAAAACTATATGCTCAATCGCATCTCGACTCGAGTTGTTCCTTCCATGACTCTAGTTGAACGATGGTGTGGAAATAATCCTTCAGTCGACCATCTCCGTGTGTTTGGATGTGTTTCCTAGGATGATATTTCCAAGGGTTTCAGAAATAATTTGGATGCAAAGAGTCATGTTTGCATCATGATGGGATGCTATGAATATTATAAGGCCCATCGACTGTTTGATTATGTCAAATGAAAAATCATTATCAAAGTAAATGTATGGTTTGATGGTAATTCTTCTAGCATCAAGTTGTTGACTTCCTCTTCTGGATTTCTACAGGATGATCACTTCGATGTTGTTTCTGACATTGGTTCTCCTGTTTTGTTTTTCAGTCATTTGATTGGATAGTCGAACTATGTTCTTGTTTCAATTAGATTGTCTACCTCTGAGTCGATTAGTCCATCGATATCTTTTTTGACTGGTTCACCATCTATGTCCACTAAAATTACTCCGACTTTTGATCAACCTTCTGCAGTGAACAATAGTTCACTCATTTCTTGTTTACCTAGATGGGATGCCAAGACAATTGAAGTTGTTGGACTAATGTTGGTGATGTCTCCTCTGGATGACAAAATTGAAGTCAAAAGAAACATGTCAGCATTGTATTGATGACTCATGTACTTGAAACTTTTGATCCTTTTTCCTACTTGGATGCTCAAGGATGACCTGAATGGGAACAAAATATGCAGAAATAAATTGATTCTTTGTCGAAGAATTACACTTGGGACTTAATTCCCCAACCACAAGGAAAGGATGTTGTGAAGTTTCGATGAGTCTACATAACCAAAATTACCTTTGAAGGTATTGTTGAGTGACAAAAATCTCTCCCGATTGTAAATGGATTATGGGAACAAGATATGCAGGAAAAAATTATTCTTTGTTAAAGAATCACACATGGGACTTAGTTCCCTAAGTGAAAGGAAATAATGTTTTGAAGTTTCTATGGGTCTATAGGGCCAAATTTACCTATGAAGGTATTTTTAAGTGATTCAAAGCTCTCCCGGTTGTAAAGGGATTATCTCAAAAATAAAGTATCGACTACATTGATACCTTTTCCCATGTCACAAAGATGAACTTTGTTCAACTTATTCTTTCCCTTGCTGCTCATTTTGGATGGAAAATCCATCAGATGGATGTGAAGAGTTCCTTTCTTCCTGAAGACCCGTCTGAATAAATTTTCATTGAGTGACCTATGGTTTTGTGATAGATTCTAACTTGGTTTGTCGACTCAAGAAGTCTCTCTATGGTTTGAAGCAAGCTCCCCGAGCTTGGTATGCTAAGATGGATAGTTTATTTATTTGACTTGGTTTCAAACATTATGAATCTAATCAAAGCTTGTATGTACTCCATACCAATGGAGACACATTGATTGTTGTTTTATATGTTGATGACCTTGTCATTACTGTCAATAATATTGATCTCATTCTTAGATTGAAGAAAAAAATTGCTGACTCCTTTGACATGAGCGATCTTGGTACTCTGCATTAATGTTTGGGTCTTCAAGTATTACCACCATGTGATGGATTTTTCATTTCTTAATATAAATATGTAATGGATATTTTGACATTTTTAAGGTGGTCAATTTTAAGCCCCATGCTACTGCTTTTCAATCTAGAGTAAAGCTCACCAAAACTTGTCAAACACACATAGTCAATGCTACACTTTAATGACAAATGGTTGACAGTCTTATCTATCTTACTCATAGTCAACCCGGTGTTTCCTTTGTTGTTAGTGTGGTTTCTTGGTTTATGCAAGACCCCAAAGAAATCCATTTGAAAGTAGTCAAATGAATTATCTGTTATCTCAAAGGTACCACTCATTTTGGTATCCAGTATTTTCAAAGTTCATATTTGTTGGTTGGCTTCATCGACTCTGATTGGGATGGTGATAATAATGACCAACATTCGAAGATAGTCGGTTGGTGGATCAAACATATGAGAAATAGACTATAATTTGGATGCATGGATGATCAGGTCGAGTGTCCTTGTCAAGCCCGTGACTAGACAACACAGATTTGACAAAGTCAACTCTACCAATTGGCAGTTATTTGTGGACAAGATCCTCTCAATTTCATGGAAGTTGGTTAGATATTGAAGCTATAAATAGTATACCCCATGGGTCATTATCATCATGGCGTTAGTTTTGTTGTGTACAATATTTCCAATATGCATTGTGATGTTTTGATCACAGTGTGTTGTGCTTAAGTGTTGTAATGGTGTCTTTAGACACCACCTTTGTCTTCAAAATTTTATTTCCTCTTTGATTATCTGTAGAATTTTTTATCTATTTTGTAACAAGTTTCACCCTATTCCCCAACATTTCTATACCAAGAAAGTAGGAATCCAACTCATAATACTTTTTCTTTATGTTTATGACCTTATCCTTACTGGAAGTGACCCTAAAATTTTAAACCATGTGAAATCTAGCGTTAAAAAGAACTTTGAAATGACAAATTTAGGTTATTTGCATTATTAACTTCACCTTCGATTATTGCAAAGCAAGGAATTTCCCTTTCCCAGTATAAGAATGCATTTTACCTTATTCAACTCTTTCACATGGAAGATTGTAAACCAACCCCATCTCCCTTCCAATCTAGAGTCAAACTTTCTGGTAAATCTAATGGTATTGTTGAAGATAAGAGATAACTCGTGAGAGTTATTGGGATGTTCCAAGTAATACTTGAGTTGTCCAACTCTATTGATGTTCAACAAAATAAGGTATTTCCACTTTGTACTACCAGTTAACTGGTATCCTTTTGTATTTGGTTCATACCCATCATTGTCTTTCCTTTTTTGTTGGTCTTGTTTTCTAGCATATGCAAACACCCCATGTAAGCCATTGGAAAGAAACAAAAAGGGTACTTCAGTATATCCAACATATAGTTCAGTTTGGGATGCATTACAGTTCAAGGGGGACTTCTTTGTTGGTTGGTTTAATTGATTTTGATTGGGCTGGTGACCCTGATGATTGGAAGTCTATTGTAGGTTATGTTTCAGTCTTGGTTCCAGACCTATCACTTGGGCTTGTAAGAAGCAATGGGATCTTTCTCTTTCTTTAGTAGAAGAAGAGTACCAAGAAATAGTTAGGGAAATTCAATAAACCTTACGGATTTTCCATATCCTCTTAGATTTTGGGTTCTAGTAGAAACATCCGACCACCCTTTGGCGTGAAAATTAGAGTGTCATCAAGCTTTCCAAAGCTCCAATTCAACATCGGCACTGCAAACACATTGAGCTACACATGCACTCCATCATAAATCTTGTTATTGCACAAATTTTAGATTGTTCAAAGCTCGACCCAATCCACAATATGGTGAGAACTATGGGAATACCTACACTCTGTCACCTTAGATAGGTACTCCCCTCACTTTAGTGAAGGAGAAATACTACACAAGGGGGGAATCTCGGGTGACCCTAAGGGAAAATGACATGGAAAGTGGAGTAATGGAAGATGATTCCCCTATAGGTCAAGATAAGAAGTGGAAGATGGCTTGGAAATGAGTCTTGGTGATGGAAAATGGTTGCCAGAAGCTCGAGTACCTGTAGAAAAGAGTTTTACCTGCCCAAGACAAGAGAAAAGATAAGTATACAATCCCAATATTCAAATGGAAAAGCAAGTGAAGCTTGTTGTCCTATAGAAGCAATAAATAATGATATAAATAATCAAGTAAATGGTAATAAAAGCTGCTAGATATGTCACTGAAAGTCAAGTAAAGATGCATAAGATTATTTAGCAATGAATAGTATTACTCAAGTAAGATAAAACAAAAATTCAGTGATAAAGTAAGAATGTTAACTAATTTTATTGACTAGATATTATGACAACCTTATGTATATAGCAAAATATTGCTACAACAACAAAATATACCCCAAGAAATCAACAAACAACTTGCCCAACAATTAGCCAATATTAAGTAGATTATCAATAGCAACTTGTAAGAAAATTCCAATGGTAGATTAGTGAGTCAAGTAAGAGTTTAAGAGTATTTTGATGCATCCCTAATGGATGTAGCACAAAATTATTATAGCAACAAGAAATAATTGGCCAAATATGATTCCCTAGAGGCTCAAATAAGCTAATAGCAAATAGAATTGACTACACTTTAGACAATTGACATATCTCAATAAAACACGTTTTCAATGCAAATTTTCAGATTAGTGCCTTTAATATATGGGTAAATGGAGTCTTGGTTATAAGGGTTTCTTCCACAATTTCTCTAGGGGTGTAGGCCCTTCTACTCCCTAGAGCATGCAAAACCAACAAAGGTAAGACTAGGAGGGTGTAAGCCCTTTTACTCCTCCTAGCAACCTTGTAAAAATGGCTTATCAACTAGCAAATAAGATGAACCTTGGTGGAGGGTGTATGATATTATACTCCTCCAAGGTTTTAAGACAATAATATCAATGAAACTAGAGGAAAACACCAACAAAATGTAGAAATTTCCTTACCAATTCCACAAAATAACAAGATCAAACCATAGTTTACCAAGAAATATCCATCCATAAGCAAGAGAAAAATCCTCCAAGAGGTGCGTACCACCTTAGCTCCACAATATACCATAAAACATCATCCAAAGAATGTTTCACAAGAGAGAGATAGTCTAAATGCCCAAGTAGGGCGCAAATTTCAGCCAAGTAGTCTTCTCCACATGAGAGAGCTATGCTAAAATGAAATGAATTTGATCCTTATTTATACAAAAACTCCTAAAAGTGTATAGCTAGACTATCTTGAAGATACAATCCAATGATTAAGATATTCATCTTTATCCAAACCCACACGCATTATTGAGAAAATAGTTATAAAAAGGTTAAGTTACCAGGCATCTCTGATATACAACCTAGGAGAGTTTCTTGGAGTGCTAACACAACCCACAATATGGAGAGAACTATGGGAATACCTACCCACTGTCACCTTAGGTAGGTACTCCCCTCACTTTAGTGAAGAATAAATCCTACACAAGGGGGGAATGCAACGAGATAATGAGGAAATGAGAAGGACACCCCTATGGTCAAAGTCAATAGAGGCTTTGAGACATGGAAAATAGGTCTTGGAAGGTGGAAGATGGTTTCCAAGTTTGAATCCCTACAAAACAAAGTTAGAACACCAAAAGAAGACAATATATTGTGATGTAAGCCTCAAAACCTAAGGGGAATCAGCCAAATAAGATTGTTGTCCCAGAATTGCAGCATATATTAGATTTACAACAGCAAAGAACAAGTTATAATAGATTCATAATTAACATTAATATAGTGTGATATAATCCTCAAAATCTAAGGGGAATCAGCAAAATACTATTTTTGTCCCAAAACTGTAGCATATATCACATTAACAACAGCAAAGAACAAGTTATAAAAGATGCATAATTAACCATCAAATCCATCTAATGATTATTGGATGATTAAGCCCAAAACATGTAGATAATATTCCAATACTTAAGCTCAACTTTTGATGGAAAAATAGGGCTACAAAATGAAGTTATCAGCAAAGTGTTAGGGTATCCTTATGGATATAGGAAAGGATTTCTACAGCAGCAAGATCCAACCACAAAAAATGACAAGTAAACCAAGGAAATGATAGCTAATAATCAGTAGAACAATGATCTAGGTTTACAAGCAAATTTTAGCGGTGGATTAAAGAGCAATGAATGAAAAAAGAGAGTTTTTTGCAGCCCTAATGGTTGTATCATTTATTTATAAAAACAATAAGAATTACCTAGCTAGGTAAAACACCCTTAGGGCATAAGAGAGCCTTGAGCACGAAGAATAATTTCCAATTTAGACAATTTCTAAATCTCAACTTTTTACATATAGCAATGCAACGATTTTATTTCTCCAATGTGAGTATATGAGTGTCTAGTTCATTGGGTTATGGAATCTTGCGTAGAAGAGTTAGATCTACTGCTTCTCTAGGGGTGTAAGCCCTTTTACTCCCTAGAGAAAGAAAATTTAACAAGGTAAATTTAGGAGGGTGTAAGCGCTTTTACTCCTCCTAGCAACCTTGATAATATCTTATCCAATAACAATTATGATAGTATTGGTGGAGGGCGTATTCCCTTATACTCATCCAAGGGTTTTAAACAAGAATATCCTTGAAACAAGAAGAAATTACTAACCATATGCAGAAAATTACTTACCAAATCCAAAAGAAATCATGTAAAACCCTTATCTACCAGGAATATTCCATCAACATGCAAGAGAGAATACTACAAGAAGGTAGAAAACCACTTTATCCATCCATAAGAAAGTTACAAGCATCCATAACATAAGCACAAGAGAGAGATATAGCAAATGCCCAAAGAGGGAAAAAAATTCAGCCAACTCTCTCACTCAAGAGAGAGTGAGTTATGATAAAATGAAATGAAATTTGATACTTATTTATAAAAAAAATCTAAAAATTGTTTGTCCACATAAAGTTAGGATAAACCACAAAATTAAGGATACATCCCCCTTTATTTTTCCCCTTTACAAAGTAATTTGAATTTAACTTAAAATTTGCACATAAGAAACCCTAGAAACATGATGTCACACCTTAAAGGATGACGTCTTGGCACTTTGAGGGGGTCATTGGGTTGTTGAATAGAGCGCTAGGATTACAAAGGCCATGTTTCATTGTGAAAATTTTCTTCCTTATTCATAAATCATGCCAAACTATCTTCAAGCATCACCACCATCATCCAAACCCTAGCCCTAGGGTGACATCAAGCCTTCCAAGATGACATTTTGACCTTTCAAGGCCAAACATTGGGATAAAATGGGCTAGGTCTCATCGTCCAAAGTATCTTCTCTTGCCTCCAAGGTAAAAGTTCAATATTTGGAAGCTCCCAATGTTAGGGTTATCTCATCCAACCTATGGGATTCCTACCCCATTGAAGGCCAAAGATGGGATTCTTCGTCCAAAACATCCATCAACAAGGTCCTGCAAAGATATACAAGGGCACCCTCCAAGGATTTCAATTCAAAGCATCATGGAAAGTAAAATCACATTTAATATAAGAGCTACCTAAGCATGTACATAAAAAACTACCTCATCAAATTAGACAAGCGCTCAAAGACCCTATTCAATTTTCCAAGTTTAGGTATGGGAGGGTTGACAAGGTGACCTATTGGATGAGTCATTCCTTAAGTCAAGGACTGTTTCCTAGGTGGAACCTTCTCTAAGTCATGTGGAGAAGATGAAGTGGATGGGGGGAAGACTTTTGGGTATGGGGTTCATGACATACAATGGTTCACATTGTCTCATTTATGGGTGCCTTTATAGAGGGTGTGCCACACCTTTGTTTTCAATGCATCCTTTTTTCGAGCCCATTTATTTTCTGTTAATTAATTAAGGTCTAGAACGATTGTGTACTCCCTATGGGTAACATAAAGCTTGGGAGGAAGTACCACAATGTCACTTGAAGGAAGAGGTACACAAAGTTCCATGGGGGTAAAGTCATGCTTGTAACGTACTTGTGTATATCCCTCAACAAGTGGGACATTCATATATATGTGTATTTGCTTTTGTAGGTCTTTGATTTTTTAGTTGAAACATTTCATTGTTCTCAATACCTATATGGGAGAGAATCTGGAAGGCTATAGTTTTGGCTTTTATATTTTTCCATCTACATTCCCTCTAAGCCTCCAACCCCTTCTTCCCATGAAATGAGGTACAATCCCTTCTTGGGTCAATACACCCAAAAATCCCAAAAGATAAGGAGATAAGAGGATGGCGTGTAAAAAGTGATAAGTGTGATCATGATTGGCATGATGGCTCGTCAAGGGGACCTCCCAGTAGAAAACCCATCCCTAAGGGTGACTACTTACTAGGGCACAATGTCAACCACCAAGGTGAAACGAGACAAAGAGCATAATTTCCAAGCCTACATTCTATAATAAAAAATAGTTTTAAATGCAACACACTCAAGTGCCTCAAATATTAAACTGACACTTACCACACTACCTAACTTGTACCTCATGGAGCAAGACCCATTGTATTCTAGAAGCAAGATGATGTAGTGAATGTCATCGTGATGAATCGAAGATGTGTGGTGGTGAAGTGGGTCTTTATATGTGCATGTGGACACTGTTAGTCATTTTTCTCTTGGTACTCCATGTCTGCAACCCGAAGGCCTTGAGACATCATCTCCTTAGTTATCCCTAGAATTTGGGGATAAAAAATCACATTCAAGATCATGTCCTTGAAGTGTTATTTTTCCCTATAGATGATCAAGTTGCAGACATTTTCACAAAGTCTATTACATAAACAAATTTTTCCAAACTTCGATCTATGTTAGGAGTTCGTGAAGTTGTCATTAAGGGGGAATAGGCTCTAATGCCTCTTTCCTTCTCCTATTAAGTCACCTTTGTAAATCCTTCCATCCTTTCCCAAGTTGTTGTTAAGGGGGGATGTTAGGACATTTATATAGTTAGGAGTTAGTTAATATCAACTTGGTCTAATGTGTCTTTAGGTAAAAGTGTATTTCTTTAGTATGCATTTGTAGTTATGTAATTCGATGGTCACAATATTTTCTAGACATAAAGTGATCCAACGACTCATATTCTCCTCGATACTAACATATATATTGATCCATGGCTTAACACCAAATTGTTCTATGATCTCTATTTAAAGAGTGTGGATGGTCATTTGTTGGATATTGATTGTGAGAAACCCTTATGTACAAATTTTTCCTTTTCATTAATATATTTCCTCAAGTGGCTGCATTAGTTGGGGTTGTGGACCGTTTCCCTCTTTGAGGGTTTTAACCATGTAAATACCAGTGCACTAATGTTTGATTTGGTTGTGTGAGTGGTTTATTAAGGTGTTCATCCTATGTGGAAAGACCTTATTTTGATAAACATCAATAGAGTTGGACAACTCAAGTATTACTTGGAACATCCCAATAACTCTCACAAATTGTCTCTTATCTTCAGCAATACCATTAGATTTACCATCTTGCAAGGCATCAAGTGTGCAATTACCAAGAAGAATATGTACATGAGGTTTTTTTCCTCCACTAGAGATGCCATGGGGATGAATATGATATCCAAGGATGTGAATAGTACATGAGTTCCCAAATATGGATGCCATCAATGTTTCTAGCGATTTTTGTGCAGACAAAAAAAACCATGACACCATAACCATCTATAGTGAAGCACCATCCTTCCCTGTCACAATGATTAGGAATCCTGAAAGTGTCTATGTGACTCACTATCTTTTATCGTTATATATTTTTCCAACATAATTCAACTCCAATAAGCGATGTCTAAGGGTGTGTTGAATGTTTTGTGCTTCCTTCCTAATGAGTTTCCTATATGGCTTTTATTAATGTTTATGGAAATCTCTATGCAGAAAAGAAGCTCATAACGCTATAATGGTCTGTACAAAAGACTTGTCCTTCCCCACCACAATGAATAGGGATTTAAAATGTGTTTATGTGGCTCATTATATTTTCGCCTTAAATCTTTTTACCAATAGAATTCATTAAACTCTAATGTGGGATAGTTAAATTGTCTTTTTGAGTTTTTTATCCGATCAATTTGGATACTATTATTGTTGTTAATACTTTAAAATAGAGTCTCGCGCAAGTAACTTAAGTTATTTTTAGCAATTTTATCATCCCCTTTTGTCTTATGGGATGATCATAAACATAGGTACGCTAAACTCCCTCTTTTTAGTCCACAAGATGTATCTTATAGATAGTTGGGACTTTAGTATTGTGTGGGCTCTTCACACATGGTTGAAGCCTGATACATGTGTGGCATGCGATATTTTTTCTTTGAGTCCTTTTTGGTGAATTCAATTTCATAATTTTTATATCCCAAAAATGAATTAAAAAAATTAAAGAATAAAAAACTATAAACATCACAATTTTACTTGTGATTAATATCACGTAGAACTATAAATTCCAACAACATAGTGTTGATGTGGTATAAGCTAAAGTGGATAGTGAAAGATTTGAACCTGGTGGAACATTAATACAATTTTTATTAATTAACATTCATTCATAAGAAAATATTAAGAATTAAAAAACAACTTAATATATTTAATATTAAATCAATTATAATCTATAATTTTAATATTCAAAATACATATTATTATTTTTTTAAAATTAAATAATAAATGAAACATCGAATATTAATAATGATTATCAAATATTATTAAAAACCCATAATATTTGTATATACAGGTACTCGCATGAAATTGATGATCAATAATTTGGCAATGGGGTGTGAAGGAACACACATACGCAGGAACATGTGCACATTCTTAATCCTACAACTTCGATGCTCAATGAACCACCACACACATTTGCCAACTCAGATTTTTTAGGAAAACACATGTGTTCTTGAGCAAGAGCATGCACATGTTCAAGAACACATTGTTATGATATTTAGACACTTAGGAGTTAGTTAAGATCAACTTGGTCTAATGTGTCATTAGGTAAAAGTGCATTTCTTTAGTATGAATTTGTAGTTAGGTAATCCGATGGTCAAAATATGTTCACGACATAGAGTGATCCAACAGATCATATTCTCTTCGATCTTAACGACTACATTGATCCATGACTTAACACCCGATTGGTCAATGATCTCTATTTAAAGAACATGGAGGGTCATTTGTTGATAATCAATTGTGAGAAACTCTCTTGTAAATCTCTCTGTAATATTTTTCTTTTGCATTAACAAATTGCTCCAAGTGGCCACATTGGCTGAGGCCATGGATGTTTCCCCATAGGAGTTTTACCACGTCAAAACAACGGTTTGTTGATCTTTGATCTGGTTGTGTGAGTGGTTACTAAAGGTGTTCATCCTATGCAACTTTCATTTACAAAGTAACTTCATTGTAAAAGTGATTCTTGTTTATTCTATAAAATCGGGTCACTTCATAAACAACTTATTAAAAAGTGAAATTATAGGAACAACTAGGAGGAGCATCACCATGTGGACCAACTTCTACTTTCCACATGGCTCTTTGATTATCGTTTATGCTTTTTTTTCAAAAGGGCATAACTTTCACATCGAAAGTCCGTTTTCAGTGCCATTTTTTTTAAACAACCTATTTTTTCGAGATATTTCCATTCAAAGCATCAATTTCATATTTTTATACATATTTCAATATGTCATATCCGAGTGATTGTTTGCTTACTAGTACCAACTACTTCTCATGGAAATCCCATATGGAGGATGTATTAAGAAGTAAAGGATTGTACCAAATTACCTTCGGGAAAGAACTAGAACCCAATGGCGATGAACATAAACTCAAATGGGAAAATAAGAATGACGTAGCACATAGAATTATCATAATGTCCATCTCTCATGATTTAAGATTTTACCCTTAAGGAATTGATGACCCTGATGATGCTTGGGAAAATATTGAAACTGTGTTTGGTAAACACAATATTATTTGAGCCCATCGGTAGGAGAATCAGTTAATGACCTTAAGTCCAAATTATTTTCCTTGCATTGAATATTAATTATCTAAGTTCAAAGCACTTAGACTTTTATGTACATAATGAAAAATAGATATGTCGGAAGATCGATGCATATATGTTATTCTTGCTAAGCTTGGTAGTGTATATTATGTTTTTGTATTTACCTCTTATGCCACAAGAGAAGCTCTAGGGAGTGCTTATAAAATACCCTCTCTTGAGTCATTTTGTGATTCTATGATTCGAGAGCAAGCTAAATTTCTACAACTTGGATTTATTAGCACTAGAGGTACATCCAACAAAGCCTTAGGGGCCCAACAGAAAGAATAATCCAAGAATCTGAAGAAGCAATATCCTCACCACAACAACAAGACAAATAAGGGTCCCAAATCCTCTCAGCTAGCTTTCTCTCCCAATGATGACAAAGGAGAAAAATCTAAACATAAGAAGACTGACAGACATTGCAACTTTTGTGGGAAATATGGTCATGAGGAGTTCAAATGTTTTAAGAAGATGACAGCTTTAGAAGTAACGATGAAGGAGCACAACATTAGTATTGATTCTACTTCTTCTTCTTCTTCTCATCGACATGCACTTCTTGCTTTTGGTTTCTCCTTCAATGCAACTTATACTTCTTCTTCTAATGAGTCGCTTATTGATCTAGAGCATCTTATCATATGGATAAGGATAAAGCCATATTTTGTGCTCTTAATAAATGTAACACCAAGAAAATATTTCTTGGTGATGATAGATCTCTTAGTGTTGTAGGATTTGGAATAGTTCAGGTAGA
>CBVK0103943498.1:0-11966 GCA_900067695.1 Picea abies
CCCCCCCCCCCCCCCCAAAAAAAAAAAAAAAATCATTTAATTCCTCGAAATGGCTTCGGAAGGTTCCAAACCTTAATTTTCCAAACTGGGACCTGGCACTAAAATGAAAACCCTGCAAGATGATTCCTCCATTTTTTTCCACTCTGAAAGCATTGATATAGAAGAAAAATAATATAATGATCCAATCCAGATTAAAGAACCTAAAACACATACCCACTGCTCAAAACCACCTAGTGGCACAAACATCTCCAAATGTAGGCCAGACCAATGAGCAACACCTTGAACTCGTGCATCTAAGGACACAAAAAACACCTTGTGCACACATAAAATATTGAACCACGAACAACACCTTGAATCCACACACATGACCTCCTAAGTGTATCCTTTACCTCTTAATGGGCATATTGGCACCATTAGAGATTTTGGAGAAGTAGGTATCGATCTTAAGACAAAGAGGGGGACATAGGGAGGGGGGAGAGACTAGGGGCCAGAGAGAGAGAGAGAGAGAGAGAGAGAGAGGGAAAATAGGGGAAAGAGGGAGAGAGGGGAAGATGGGGCATAGAGAGAGGGGGAGAGAGTGAATGAGAGAGAGAGAAAGAGTGGTCAGAGAGAGAGGGGAAGATAGAGGGAGGGACAGAGGGCTAGAGAGAGCTGTTGTGTTAGTAAGAAAGTGTGCACACATTATTTTCATTTCGACTTTTTTTCGGTGGGATTGACAACTCTAGCTTATGTGTTTGTTGAGTTGGTTACTTCTGATTTAGGTTCTTGATGACAAACCTAATGGTTTGGATTGTTAATACATTAAAACCTCATTTATTCTGAATACCTCTCAATATCTCTATTTTTGACGTTATTTTTCTATAGGCTACCCTAATGGTTTGGATTGTTAATACATTAAAACCTCATTTATTCTGAATACCTCTCAATATCTCTATTTTTGACGTTATTTTTCTATAGGCTACAAAAATTACTTATCGATAAAATTCGGAAGGCCATATAATTTTAAGGATATAATGACTTTCATAATTTTAAAAATATATAGAACTAATATTAATTATTTTTTGAAAAAATAACCCGCATTAGAACAAAATGTGTTTTCTACAATTCTTCAATTTTTTTAAAGAAAATTCCATCGTTAAGGTACCCAACACTTTCACTAATAGAAACATATGCATTATATTTTGCTTGAAAAATAACATACCACTATTAGAAAAAATCTGATTTTACATACTTATACACAAATTCTATAAATATAAATTATTCATTCCAAAAGCTAACTCAATTTCATACATTTCATTTATTTACACCATATTCAAATTCATTGTAAAAGTAACTTGAATAATTCCTCCAAATTAACAAATTGTTGTTTTTTCATGTTTACATTGCCACTAACTTCTCATGAAAAACCATCAATAACTTACACCCACCCATACATTATTTATTTTCATAAGATTTAACCAAATTTACAACCCCTAACATCATATATACTATGATTTCTTTCCATGCAATTTAACCCAAAAAAAAAATCATAACATCCTTTCATTTTTTTTCAATTTACCACCCGTAGCATTCTATGGAGACACTGACTATTAAAATAATGAAAAATAAATAAATATATAAGTCAGTCTAATAATATTATAGTAAAATAAAATAAAGACTTTGAACCTGGAATATAAAATTGTTTTTCATATAGTCTCACATAGAATATTAGGTTGACTTTCTACAATTTTTCATATAGTCTCACATAGAATATAAAGTTCACTTTCAGAGAGTGTAAAATACGTTTTATATTTGGCTCTAGAATATAAAGTTGACTTTCAGAGAGTGTGAAATACGTTTAATATTCATTGTTCAGCTCGCCATATCCAGTACGCTTTTCCTTAGGGTTGACCACCCATAAAGAAACTGCCACTTGACCTTCTAGATTTTGCTATAACTCGTTGAAGACTCTTACCAGTCAAGTCAATACGCTCATGTTCTCTATCTCTGTTATGCTTTTCCGGGATTTCTACAGTTGAATTTGGATCAACCAAACCAATTTTCAATGACGTTAGTTATTGAATTCTCTAGGCCACCTTTTTCACCTCTATCGTTGCCCCCATTGAAGTCATCTCCATTACCCCAGTCAGATCAAATATACGCACAGTTTGCTCTTTTTCTGAATTTTAAAATTCAAAAGAAGTTGACATTCAGTTTTTACACAATGGATCTTTGCAATTCAGTTTTTACACAATAAATGGATCTTTGCAATTCAGTTTTTACACAATAAATGTTGTTTTTGAGATTGACATGAAAGGAGTTGAGTATACTTTGACATATGTGTTGGAGACAAACACGATATTTGACTTGTCAAGCAATCATCTTACAGGAGAAATACCTACAAGCATTGGGAATATGAGGAGCATGCGATTGTTGAATTTATCTCAGAATCAATTGGAAGGGAAAATACCTGCATCTCTCAGTGAGATATCTACTCTAGAGCAGCTAGACTTGGCTAATAATAATTTAAGTGGTGAGATTCCTCAAGAGCTCTCACAATTATCAATGTTGGGAGTTCTTGACATTTCATCTAACAATCTTTGTGGGTTAATACCGACAGGAACACAATTTTCCACTTTTAATGTGACTTCATTTGAAAGAAATAGTTGCTTACATGGGTGTCCTTTAGATCCATGTAATGCAATGGAAAGACAAGTGAAAGAAGGAAATAATAATAGTAAGAGTAGTAATATTAAAGTGGGATGGATGAACAATGTAGATGAACACATTTCATTAATAGCATTGGGGGTGGGAGTTGGACTTGGGTTTGGGATAGTAATGGGAATAATAATTGTATGGAAGAGAGCTAGAGATTGGGTGGTGCCTTCCAATAAACCACAATCCTTTTATGGAGTGTATCGATTTCCCACATAATAATATTTGAAGAAATTTTATAACTTCTAAACAATTACACTATAAAATTAATATTTATTGAATACCATATATGAAAGGATGATTGAAAATAGATGAATATATATATATATATATATATATATATATATATATATATAAAATTAGATGTTTAACCATGCATAACAATAGTCAAAATCTATAATAAGATTCATTTTATAATTTGAAGTGAAGTTGTATATTCATAAGGTTATTTCACAATTTGCAATTTGGAATGATGTGTTTTTTTATATGTATTTTTTCTTTGATGTTTTTTTGTTTTATTTTAGTGAATGGAAAGGTAGATAAATAAATAAGTTATGTTTTTATTGACTTTCAACCCTATATCATAACATTATTCATTTTATAAAAATATAAACATTATTTATTTTAAAAAATTATTTGAAAATATTTGATACTTATGAGTTTTATTATATTTAAAGTTTTGAATGATATTTGTTATTTTGATTGATTTTTAATAAAAAAATATTCATTTTATAAAATTATAAAATTGTAGATTTTGAATGAAATTTTGATATTTTGTTTTTAGCATATTATATATAATTATTTTTGGAAATTTTATCTAAACAAATTTCTAGCGATGGATATTATATATATATATATATATATATATATATGAAAGTTACATAAACAATTTTTTAACTTTATTTAAATGTTCTTTTGAGATATATAATTTTTAATAATTATAAATAAAATATATCAAAATGTAAGATGGTGAAAATATACATTACATATTTAATCATTTTTATTTGACTTAATCAGAATCATATCAAAATTTGATTATATTTGATATTGTTATGGATTGTGAATAAATTATAAGTGTTGTTATTTTTTGGAATTAAAAATAATACTTTTATTCTTTAGATATGTTAAATACATTTGTTTATAATAAAAAATAAATTATAAATATTTTCAAAATAAAAAAGATCATGCATATTTTATATGTTAAGAAAGCATGGTTGATAACCCATTTACCCTTGAATGGATTACGAATGGAGAGTCTTTACCACTTCTTTTTTAAAGTTAAACCTTTTTATCATTGGAATATAGATGGGATGAAACTAATTTTCATCTACTCTTACATTGAGTATCAAGGTGTGAATTTGATTCTTCAAGGATTTTTGTTGTTGCAATGTTATTATCTAGTCAATGTCCTTTAAAAAATTGATTACATTGAATATTAAGGTGTGGTGTCTATTTGATTCTTGAAGGATTTTTGTTGTTGCAATGTTATCATCTAATTGATGTTCTTCAAAAAATTGATTGTTTCCTTGATTCAAACAAATAGACATATTTCACTTTTTTACATAGCCTAAACATTCTCCATAATTATCTCCATCATTAATTATGGTAATAGATATCTAGAAAACATGTCTTACAAGATATCATTGAAATTATTGCATATGTTGTAGGATTTTTTGAGAAAGTCAATGTAATCTCATATGAGTGATTATCTTCTTATATTTCTATTTTTTTAAAAATTTGTTATTATGAGTAGTGAGTCTCCTTTAATAACTAGATATTAAACACTGATGAAATGTGTTTTGTTTAATACCTTTAATAGGGACAAAATTTCTACCTCATTATTTGTCAAGGTGATGATGTTTTGGGCATAATAAGCTATTGGGTGGCCTCCATCTTTCTAAAGAAGTCCTCCTATTCCTAAAATTCTTGTATTACCTCTATACACTCCACTAAAATATAGTTTGATGTCCAATGATTTTGGAGGCCATCAATTTGATGATTATGCGACAATGATTTTCTCAATGTGTTCGATTTTAAGGATGATATTATGTTGTCAATTGAGTTTTTCTTGGGTGGTTGGGAGGAATGATTGTTATCCTCCCCACCCAAGTTCATATATGACATTTTGAGCTCATAACAAGTATATTGTTGTAATGGCTTCAAGCATTGTTGTTGATTGACCTTTTTTCCTTGAAGATTCTAGAGTTTACCCTCGGTACCATCCTTGAAATGAGGGGAAGTAATCAGGGCGTTTTCCTCGAGCAATGTAACCTAAAAAAAAGGATGATATTATTTTAAGATGTATCCATTCATGTTCACATTGATAAATCTCTTTTTTTTTTCTAAATGAATGTGCATGCGATGATCCGGATTTTATGAGAAGAACAGAATGACTACATATTATTAACACACTTAACATAGAATAACAAAGATACAGTAAAAATGGTTTTCTACTCAATAAGGAAATAAGATGAAACTGTCAAATGTAGGGGAAAACAAGCTTGCTGGAATGGTGGTGGCTTATCTTTGAGAAGAGATGTGATGACTACGCTCATTCGCAAGAATATGGTTACAATGAGGCTTTGAAGGCCTTTTACAATAAAACAGGAATGTCAAAAACCCTAGACATCCAAAAACCTAACCCTAGGAGATGAAGCGCCAAAAGTTAGGTGGGCCCCGCTTGGGTAAGTTAGTACATCGACTTCTTGGGGTCATAACTTTTTCATATGATCTCCATTTTAGGCACATGATAGCCCGTTGGAAAGGTCTAACCGAGAAGAACAATTTCTGACTAGCCCAGGTGAGTGCCTTTAGAAATCACCTGGGCCCCAAATCCCAAAAAACGCCGTTTAGGGCCTCAAAACGGCCCTAGAAATTTGGAACCTGAAAAACTGCCGAAAAAATGCCAAGGTGGAATTTTTTTTTTCAAGCTAGTGGAATAGGTGGGTGGCCACCGATATCCACCTAGATCAATCCTCCCTCCTTAGGAAGCAATGTTATCTATTGCATTGATTTCCCCCATCAGATGAGTAAGTTTCTATTGAATTTGGCCCCCGGTGAGAAAGTTGCCTTGGTGCAGGAGTTGCCCTACATTGACGACTCGATAAATATGGATCCTTTGCTATCGAGTGTCCTTGATCTGTGTGTCCACAATATGATCATTGGATGCCTGTTCTATATAGTCGGGGTTGAGCTTTGTTGGTGTCAGTTGTTCTACTACTTCTAAGGTGTCCAATAATGGTGAGAAATAAGGCTGAAGGAGATCCACATTGAAAACTAGGTGTAGGCCAAGGAAGTTGAGGAATGTTGAGGAGGCCAACATGGATGACATCAATTCTTGCTTATGCATGCAAGTTCCATGATCATGAACAATCAAATGTGCTACAGCCTACTAGGGGCCAAGCTACTAGTCTATCTATGGATCAATGCACTACTTTGCACCCTTAAACAAGCAAGGTGCAACATAGGTATATCGAATGCCCCCTGATGACTAATGTTACAACAAACTAACATATTACTGAAAGGTGTAACATAAATATATTGGAAACTAGGAGTACTACTTTTCACCCTTGGGTAGGCTAGGCATCATCCCTCACTTTAGTACTAATATTGTCAATGGGTTCAATGTTATACCTTGTGGGTTGCCTTTGGCTTGTGGTTGTTAACTATGTTCTACCACATGCTATCTTGGTATAATGGTGTATGCCTAAGTTGAGATTTTGTTGCATACAATTACTCTTCTTCTCTTATTTTTGAATGTATTAAGAGATTTAATCTTCTCAAAGATCTAACAATTTCTTTTTAAAGCTAATAAATCTAGGGATTATATATAAATCTTGATTCTTAATTTGGATATAACTTCTCCTCTAAACTATAGGCATAAAAGAACATCATTTTTATATTACATGGAAATTGTTGTTTGAATATATATTTCAATCAAAGTTCAAAGTGACTAAACATAAAACCATCCTATGAATAAGAATAAGAAAATGTGTTAAATTATTTCAACACATTAACATTGAGAAGATCCCAAATATCTCCCAAAAATTTCACTTACACATGTTTTTCTATCTTAAATATCTTTTTTAACTAAGATGCCATAAGAAAATTGATATTTTTAGCCAAAGGTTGAATCTTTCCAAACATTTCTCCAATATCCAATATGGACACTTTCGTATTTGTACACTGGACAACTATAACAGTTTGAGAACCATGTAATTGAATACCACATCTAAGACTAACCATATTCAGAAATAAAGTTTGATTAACTTTTAATATTATAAAACTAGAATTGAGATTCAAACCTTAATGTGTCACATCTTAAATCTATTTGAAAGGGTTATTGCACTTAACCATGGGTGGCATTGATGAGCCCATTGTGTTTCCTGCAGGATTGTAGTCATGGATGTGAATCCCACGAATGATAAATGATTTCTATTATGCCTGTTTGCAGAGCCCAACATGCAATTGTTGCAACTAGCATGAGCTCTTCCTCCAAGTAACTTTTTAAGGTCCAAACTTCAACGTATTATGTTTAAATGGATAATCGTATTCTTGGCCAGAAAGAAAGACTATGAACATGAATTGTTTAACAAGGTGTCAAATGTATGCAAATAATACATGATTCTTATTGTTGGAAAGTGATCCAATGCTTTGGAACATTCATTACAAAAATGATAGCTAAATGAAAAGTGTTTCAAAGGAATTGGTGATTTTGCGTCATGCGTGTCCAATGCTTTAGCAAAGGAGTAGGTGGAAAATCAAAGGTTGGTTATCTTGGCATTCTTGGTGTTCCTTGCAGATATAAATTGTTTCCCCAATGTGCCTCAGTTAATATAGATCTTAACATGTAGGTGCATAGAAAAAAATCAAATACGCTCCACCAGTGGAAACCTAACCCACCTGCTTCACACCTATTTATTTAAGTTTTCATGAGAGATAAAGTGTAGGTGGTTAGATCGATAAAATTTGATGAAGCATATAGTTAGTAAGGTGTAGGGAAATGAGAGCCATGCGAAGGCCAACTAAGTCATAACAAATTGAGAACATGCAAAAACCCAAGGCGAAGGAATAATCTAGCTAAAATCTAATATACCCTTTATTTTGGAAAATAAATCACTTAGAGATTCATTACTAGAGTGAATATGGGCTTCCTAAAAAGCGTATTGGCAATTATCTCTGTGGTGTGGATTTCTACTACTAGGGTTCCAAGCAAGGGCCCTTACAAGTACTTCAAATGGACTATCACATTTGGGATTATTTATCCCATGGAGTATTGGTTCATGCTTGAACACGTGGATTATTGTATCAAGACAAAGAAGGTGGGAAAATATCATATGCTTGCACAAAAAATTGATAATAAAGCACCTATATTAATAATCATTCAAGACTTATTTAAATAATTGATAGGTTTGGACTGAAGAGAGGGGGAATCTCAATCTAATAGCTACATGTTCTCGAATTATTGGTTTTGAGGAAGCTTGGAGTAGTGGGCATCATTGTCTCTATGTTTCTACTAAACAGTGCTCTTGGTGAACAAATAGTTATGCTAATTGGATTACCAAGATAGTTTAGCATTGGTGCTTATGAGAACCTAATTGATTTTACTCGCTTTCCAATTTTTTGTATTAACATAACTCTTAATGAATCTAATTGACTGTTATCAAACAATAAAGAACTATTAGAACTTCACTACTCTTTACCGAAACATGGTTGGTCTATTCTCTATCTCTTCTAGGATGGTTTCTCTCTTTGTTTATAATAGTTTTACTAGTAGTTTCATATATCTCTTTCTACATGGTGGTAAATATTTTAGTCAATAAATTTCCTTGCTAACATCCTTTTTTTTTGCTACAATTTATTGTATGACCCCATGAAGTCATGATAGTTGAACAACAAGAGCTTAAAGGCATGGAGTATGTTACTAAAGAAACCAAAAGTATTTGCATGAGTTCGTTGTTTGTAACATCTCTAACATTTTTTTTATCATATTTAATAGATTGAGGGAGGGAAGACCAATTTGCATACTGAACTATTGCTTGGAAAGTTAATGCATGAATATCCAAGTGAATTACGAGCACAAATTGAGATATCAATTGATAAGTCTATTCAATGTACCAATGATTTGATTTGAGGTGGTGGTTTGGACATAGAATTGAGTCCGTCTAATAGCTATGCAATTGTTGAAGAAGCTAATATATGGAAAATAGGTTATAGTCTTTGTTGACTTGTTGAATTTATGGTTTTCTATTAAATCGTTTCCATTACTCATGTTGATCCACCTAGAAGATTCCTTTGTTTTCAAGAGGTGTTGTATTGTACTATATATGAAGTTATCATGCATGGTGTTTGTTACCTCCTCTTCCATTTCTCTTGATCATTGTTTTTTTCTTGTTCTGTGCAATAGTTGAATTTGAATTTAAAAATTGTTTTTTGGAGGGATCTATAGTAGGTCCAAATAAAGCTATGCCTATGTATCATTATCTTAGAAAATATTATGAGTCTTAAGATCTACCTTTTGCTGGTGGTTGAGTCCTTACATTCAATTCATGATACTCTCATTAAATGCCCACCCATCGATGCATGGTGGTTTTCAACCCCTATCTATAGAAATGACACATAGGAAACTCCTTTCTCATAAATAAGTAAACATAATTCTGAATTCCATAATGGAATGTTCCCATAGTTTCATGCTCACAAATATTCAATGTCACTAACCATGACCAACCCAAATGGAAGGCCTGTGCACCATCACAAACACCCCGAATCCAACATTACACCTTCTTAAAATATAGACTACGGTGAACTTGTAGTGTATTACAATGAGGCACATGGCATGTAGTAAATATACATGAGAATGATACAAGTCTAGCAAATATAAATATGCATTTCTTAAAGATTATAAAAAATGCCAAAGTAAATCCAAAGTTTTATAGATGAGGATGGGAAAGTTGAGAGGACATAATTCCATCTATCTAACTTAACAAATGAAATCTTGCGCTTATGAAAGGTACCAATGACATGGACATGTAATTGAGATATATGTTTCAACATTTGAGTCAAGATTATGATTGCAACACTTACTTGGGATATAACTTTCAACATTTTATTCAAGATTACAACTTCAAGCCACATAATACAATAGAGTTTCCATGTACTTTAAGCACATTCTTGAAAGATATAAGATGTGATGTATAAAGGTGTGATTTGTACATGTCTTGAAAGATAGCAGAAAATAAATTAGTGGGGTTTTACAACTAGTATCACCTTTTATGTGTGGAGATTAATCTAGATTACCATTTTAGAAGGTCACAAGCTTCACCTCAATCTAGAAATTTCTCATACATTTTTTTTTAGTAGTGTTCGACAACAAAGGTATTACAACAGAGGATGAACACCTTCAGTAACCATTCACACAAAAAGATCAAGGATCAACACATTGATGTTTTCATGTGGTAAAACCCCTATGGGGAAACATCCATGGCCCCAACCAACATGGCCACTTGGAGAAATTTATTAATGAAAAATAAAAATTTACAAAGAGATTGACAAGAGAGTTTCTCACAATCGATCATCGACAAATGACCCTCCATGTTCTTTAAATAGATATCATGGAACAATCATGTGCTAAGCCACAGATCAATGTATTCATTAAGATCGAGGAGAATATGAACCTTCATATCACTCTTGTTGGCCCTTGACCAAGTTTTAGAGAACTTGGGTCACGTTTGACCAATTTTGGGACTTCGATAGGTTGATCGAAGGCGAAGCGCAAGGTGAAGAGGAGATCACAGGATCTCGACCCCTTCTTAGGGAATTTTTGTGTTTAGGGTTTATGTAACGGGTATGGGATGTCGACCTATGGGTTTACCCATGTTTAGGACCATTTTGTAATGTATAAATAGAAAGCTAGGTGATGTAAGTAGGAAATTCTAAGGGTAATGAGGCTAGTAGGGGAAGATACTAAGTGCTAGAGTTTGATCTATGTGATTGCAAGGGCTTTGTGCTTACTGTGTGTTAAGAATTTGCAGAGCCAAGTGCAAGTGATTGTAAGAAGCTTGTGTGCAGCTTGTAAGAAGGATTTTTGCTTAAACCTAGCTCAGGGAAGGAGGATTTGGCGAGGTGTGAACATATCTCCTTTCCTATGCATAGTAGGTTCTTGTGGCTCTGTTCTTGTAGAAGATTGAGAATAGATAATAAAGAAAGAGAAGAGTTGGTGGACATAGCCCCATGCTGGGGTGAACCACATATATCCTGTGTTGTGGTTGTTTAGTGCATTATAGTTGTTATGTTATTGATGTGATGTATTCTTAGTAAAATGATATATGTTAGATGCATCTGATATAATAGATTAGTGCTTAGTAATTTGAATGAATGCTAGATATGATCTATTTCTATGTGCTAAGTGCCTGGAAGTTCTATATCTGGTTGAATACTACGTTGCTCTATAATTAGGGCTCGAATCTGCAATGTAAATAAGGGTTAATTGCTAAGTTCTCTATTAAGATATTGTAATCACAGATCTGTGTCCTAGCTAGGTTGCAGACATCTGAGTCTTGTAACCACCCCTGACTCTACCTCGGGTGAGACTTCATATGCTTCACAAGTGTTGGATAAAGGGCTGGTAGTTAGGGTTTTGTTAGTGTGCTGCTGAAGCATTGAACCCTGTGTTTTCCACTTGTGCCAACAAATGGTTCCGTTGCTAGGACCTGAAACTGTGATTGCTGGGAACTGAAGAAAAGAGAAATCTCCGTGCGTAGATATGCTGCCCCAGTGCACAGTATTCTACACGACTTGCAAAGCTCTGTGCTAAGAAGAGAAGTCCGATCTAAAGAAAAGAGGTAAGATCTTGAAGCTTTATGCTTTGAGAAAGGTAAGATAAGTAAAATTTTTTATTTCAAAAGAATGGATCTAGGTATGTTTAATAGATTTGGTCCTAGCTTGAAAAATAGGGTACAAATAGAAGAAAAAAGATTTGATATGAATATATCTGATAGAAATAATGAAAGATATGTTATTCCTATGCATGGAAATAATGTTTGGACTAATAAGTGGATGCGAGATCCTAGAAAGAATTATTTTGTAGACCCACCACTATGATCCTTGTGCATAGTATGGGAAAGGTTGGGAATCGTTCAAAAGAAAGAGAGGGTTAACTCTTTGTTACATTTGCAGAAGACCAGGACATCTTGCATAGGAATTCCCTAGTAGAGTTCCTATTTGTCTTTGTTGTAAGGCTACTGGACATGAAGTTTTGGATTTCCCTAGAATGA
>CBVK0103943550.1:0-14067 GCA_900067695.1 Picea abies
CCAACATCATCAACTATACATCTCATGTATGTGCCAACTCATCAACTACTTGTCTCAACCATGTACCCAAAATGTACCTCAACCAAAAGCCCTCATCAATTTCATCATCCAAATTTGATTTGTAACTCTGTAATATACCTGGTGTATATGATCACATACCTACAAACCTTCCTTAACTTTAACAACAACAGACTAGCATTTTTATCAAACTTTACTTTAGTCTCACATGACTAATTTTGGATTAGTCAACAACCCTAACTTCAAATAATCATAACTATGTACCTGTAATGAATAAAGATTTGAAGGTAGTACACAATTTTCTCCAGTGTCTTTTATGCACTTCCTCCAGGTTTCACTACTTGGAACTTCTCAGAAAAGGAGTTATAGCAAAAATGGCATACCTTGTTGAATTCTGGCTTATTCTAGAGATCGAACTTGTAGAGAATTCCCCGCACATAATATTTGTTCTATATATTTTAAAATGGTACAAAACCTACTACATACTTTGATCTAATTAATACATTTGGTCTTACTGAATTTGGATTTGTTATGAAGAAGTTATGACGTTTTTACCCGAAACACATGTTTTAGACTAATTTCAGGACTAGCCACAAACCTTATTTTCCACGGAGTGTAACTCCAAAAATACAACAACCCACAAGTTGAAATTTTTATCACAACTACTTGGATATGTTTCCTCAAGGTCCTCCCAATTTCACGGTCTGAATCATTCTAGAAAAAAAAATTATTGAAAAAACCTGTAATAACATACCTTAGAAAGCATCATCAAGAGAATTTATCCTCCCTTGAATTTCGGCCTTCTTTACTTCACCTTCCCTCTGAAATTCAACTTAGATATCCTTTGGTTACCTCAGTCAGTTGTAGATATTCGATATGCTCGAGTGTGATTAAAATGAGAGATCCTTGCCTCTTATTTATACTTTCATGTAGCTTCCTCAAGGGGTTATGTTTTAACCATATTAACCCACTTTCCTTATTTTAGGGTTAACCCACTTGTCCACTTAGTAATTTCTCCATTAACTTTATTATTTAAATAATTTATCTTGTATCCACTTTGACTTATAGTACACTCATCACTTCACTTTATTATTTACCTTCTAAAATCTCTTAAACCACTTTCCTTATTTTAGGGCTAGCCCACTTCTAACCACTTGTCCCCACTTCTAACCACTTGTCCACTTAGTAATTTCTCCATTAACTTTATTATTTAAATAATTTATTTTGTATCCACTTTGACTTATAGTACACTCATCACTTCACTTTATTATTTAAATAATTTCTTCTTTGCAACCACTTGACTACTTTGACCTTTTGGGGCTTCTAGATGACTCATGAGGGTTCTCCAACTTCACATGGCCATAACTCTCTAACCGTGAGGAGTTATGTGACATTCCACATACCACTGGAAATGGCATGAAATGTACTATCCATCTAGAATAGTCTTACCTGCAAATATATCAAAACTCATACCATTATCCATCAAACAAACTTGGGTCCGTTACCCAAACCATTGTGCTACTGGAATTCGCTACCGGACTTTCTTCAAGGGTTGACATCAATAACAACCAACCCAATTAATCAACATATATATAGGATGAAGTATAAGTACATACCAAAATATCAATACAAACTGGTACAAGTCAATCTCTCCAAACCCTAGCCAGGATATCCAATTAAAAAAAAAATCCTAACCACAAACTTCTCCTAGATAGAAATTTTTCATTAATGTTAATATTGTTCCCATGCTTACAAAATCGACATATTACGCAACCACCTTCAATTAAATTCATTGTAGTTTTTTTACACTTGATGATCCGGATTATTTTCGGCACAAAATGAGAGAGGAGATATAATAAATAAATATACCGAGATATTGCAAGAGATCCAATAATATAATAGAGATATAGTATATAACAAGAGGCACAGATATACAATAATACACATTTTCTATTAATGAGTGAAATGTACATAACTGTAAAATTACAGAGTGAAAGACTCGCTAGAATGGTGGCAACTTATCTCTAAGAAGAGATGTGATGGCTACGCTCATTCGCAAGAATATCATTGTTACAATGAGGCTCCAAAGGCTATTTTAACATAAATAAAATCCAAAACCCTATCCCCGGAAGATGAAAAGCCAATAGTTTTGTGGACCCCGTTTTGGGTAGTTTGGTGTATCAGCTTTCCAAGAGCGTAAACATAGCATACGATCTCTGTTTTGGGTGCATGATAGCTCATTGGAAAGGTATCGATGAGGAGATTCATTTTGGGGCTTCAATTAGAGCCTTTCATCTTACTTGAGGTGCCCAATTGCGAAAAAGTGTCGTTTAGGCCCTCAAAATCGCCCCGAAAGTTTAGTACCCAAAAAACTGCTAAAAATAGTAAATTTCCAACAAACTATTTTGAGCCAATTGGAATAGGTGAGTGGCCACCAATATCCACCTGGATCAATCCTCCCTTCTTAGGAAACAATGGTCTCCATTGCATTGAGTTCTCGGGGGATAGGAGAAAGTGTTTGTTGAATCGGAATCTTGGTGAGTTGCTTTCCTTGATGGAGAAGTTGTGTCGCTTAGCTTGTTGAATATTGTCACAAAAATGTTGTTGGTGGAATTGAATATGTTCAACCAACCTTTTGTATCTTGGCTTGACTAGGCAGCATGTAATTACCATTGTAGGTGAAGAAAAAATATCTTCTTTCTCTTCTACAATATGCTTATGTTGGAAAGAAAAGTCTTGGGCCAAGGCTGCAGTGGTTGCAGTATCCTTTTGTTCA
This sequence comes from Picea abies, assembly GCA_900067695.1. Taxonomy (NCBI): domain Eukaryota; kingdom Viridiplantae; phylum Streptophyta; class Pinopsida; order Pinales; family Pinaceae; genus Picea; species Picea abies. The sequence goes on from CBVK0103943550.1 coordinate 2,795, forward strand.
CCTTTTGAACAGATTGTGAAGAGGTGAATTTTTCAGTATGAGAGATTACCTTATGGCACTGTTTTGGTGAGACAGTAGTCGAAACTACCTCTGGTATCCTGTAGAGATGACCCCCTAGAGTAACAATGACACTATGGGGTCGAGACTCATAAAGAGCATGGTGCTTCCACATATATGGCTGGCCCAAAAGAACATCACAGACATCCAGTGGGGAAACATCACATAATATCTCATCCTTGATGGGTTGGATGTCGTATGACAATCGACATTGTTGGCTGACACGAAGATCTAGTCCCTGGCAAAGCCACCCGATGTTGTATGTTTGTGGGTGTGGTGTTTTCGACAATCCCAACTGTTTGACGACCTCTGCTAAGATGAGGTTCTTCTGCCTTCCGCTATCAATGATAAAATGTAGTGGGGTCCCCTTCACCCACATCTATGAATGAAAATGGTGCTCCCCCTCTTCAGGATCTGTTGGTTCTTCTAGTGGGTGGAGACCGATATCCACCTGGATCACTTAAGTATTCACTAAATACTCACTTATTTCAATACAATCATTAATTTTTGTTAAGAGATTTGAGCTAGGAAATTATAGGGCACATGCAGTTTAGAATCGCACTAACACTTAAAAAATGTTAATTTTACATGATACATCTAAGGAACAAAGTTGTTATATTTTTGTTGATGTAGAGTATTTTATCATTTTAAAAAATGTTAATTTTACATTTTGTCCTTAGCTAAACCAAAGGTTCCATATCTACCTTTAGACAACTTGCAACCGATGCTCTTTTGGTATGCAATGCAAGTAAGCATGGCGTAGACACCAACAAAGATGATGCAATATTCAACCTCCAAAACATCGGAAGGTTGGAAAAAACATAATTTGGTTCTTGTCATAAGGACAATGCTCAAAATATTAACAACATTTTGTCACATGAATTCAAAATCATGAAGTTAATATATCTGTTGGCTTCCACGACCAAGGAAACCAGATCGAAGCTCGACATAGGATGTCGTAGTTTGGTTACAAGAAGTGAAAAATAGAGGCGCTCTATGAGCAGTTCCTACTTTTCATAAAGAGGAGCAACATGCTCATCAGATTGCATTGAATGAGAATGGTATAAGAAGAAACCAAGCCTTTCCCTTAATATTTCATCTATCTTCATGGGATTTGAGAAATCCTTAATCAACTTGCTTATGTATTCTTCAAGGACCACTAACTTGGTAGTGGTCCTTGAACAAATACTACTGCCCATGAGATATGGGTGTAGAGATATGGTTGGGGTTTTTTTGTGTTAATAGGGGAAAAGGATTCATAATTTCTTAGATATGGAAAAGTTCAAAGCATCATATCTTATGTAACAAAAATTAGTTGACGAGGTAGGATTGCATCCTTTATTTTAGGGAACTAGTCGAGTTTCTCAACCTTGGAGCTATTAATGCACAATACTGGAAATCTTTGGACAACAATTTCAACAATCTCTAGAGGATGATTTGGGATGCAGCATTGAAAGATGAAACTTTGATTATGAAGCGTTATACAAAATTCTATCTTAATTTAAACATTTATTTTGTTTTTTAATATAATAGTAGCTGCCAAAAGATATGTAGATTTGTCCTAACATTGGACATGCAACACACATAAGATTCTAAATGCATTCAAGGAAATGAGAACTATTCTCAATTAATGGAAACCGCTACTAATGTTTGTTCCTCACTAGATCATAGTTTGTAAAGTTTTATTTATTTCTTCTTCATATTTTTTTTCCTAACAATTTCCCATCCAAACAAGAATATATTGTTAAGTCATATTTTCAAACATGTCATAAAATAAAATCACTAAATTTCAAGTATTCCAAAAAAATAATTATACTTTACAAATATTGAATTTAATATAAAAATGTTATAAAACATTTGAAAAAATTATAACATATTTTTATAAATTAATTTAATCATAAAGAAAATGCATATTAACACATAATCTAAATGGCCCCCATATGGGGTGCCACCTGGATATCGTATGCCGCATGGTACGCTGGCAGTAGGGGCAGTTAAATCCCCTCTCTGCCAGCACCCTCCCCAACTCATTTGACATGCCCCACATTTACGTAGAGCAGAGCAGAGAGTGTTGGGACAGTCTAGCAGCTCTAATGGTGGTTCACAGCCAGCTTATGAGAACTGGTATTATGGAATCCACCCACTGTACTTCGACATTCATGGCCTCCATTGCCATCACCTCGCTCATTATTACCCAGGGCTCTCCACGTTGTTGGTTTTATCTTTGTCTCTTGCCCTCAGTCTCTCATTCTCCCTTGGTTAACTCGATTTGACCCTTTCAGGCTTCTACTCTTTCCATCCCTTCTCTCCTGATCTTCTTCAGTTTCTCCATTGTGCACCATTATCCCCTTTGGCCTGGTTTTGACATGCCCCGTGAAAGAGGCAAGCCCAAACACCGGACGGTCTACTATATCCAAGTAGGCAAGCACTATCTCACTGGTCAGATGGCTCTCCTTCCCTTCCAAGAGGAAACCTAGCCCTTTCTCCCTATTATGATCAGAACTAGGCAATGGAAATGCAAGTAACACCTCAGTTGCCTATCTTGGAGCCCAATTAAGGAAGTTGCATCGTGGAGGAGGAAATTCCTTCTCACTGAGTGGAGATTCCTCAACATTTGCAGGTAGCTAGCAATGAACGGGTGACGAAGGAAGTTGACGGTGATGGAACAACACGATCAGACATCGAGGAGGTGGTTATGATGGGTTGTCCAGTAGAATAATATATTCCTCAATGACTGTTGGATTATTGCAAGCATTCAACCGACCCCAACGTGGTAGACCTGGAAATCCACTCAGGTGAATTATGGCATGAACAACACGGAAATAACATACCCAAGGCACCAATCCAGTAGGTCCTGGATGGCCATGCCTCACCCACAGTGTGCAAGCTTATGGCGGAACACCTAGACCTCATTTTCGAGATGAGGAGGGACCTCGCCAAACAAAGGTATCACCAGAACCTCTTAAGTAAATGCATGGATTTCATGTTTAATACACTATCACGCGAGCCCGCAAAGAGTCGCTTCCCAATTTGATGTCATTGTTATGCCTTCATGGTCAGCTAGGACAGACCCCCGGGTTGTCTTCATGTTTAAATTTCCTACTATCAATTTTCTAGTTTTAGTTGTTTTTCTTTCTTGTTATCAAAAAAATCTAGTTCAGATCGCCTGTTCTAGTTTCCATTTTCATGGAAGAACACATGGTAGGTATTTTACAGTTCTCAAATAGACATTATTAATATGCACAGTTCCACATGTTTTGGTTTCCACACCCATGGAAAAACAAGTGGCAAGTTTGGTTGTAATATTCTAACAAATGTTGTTTTTTTAGCATAAGGTAATATAGTCTTTAACACACGAGGAACCTATGAAATACTTCCATCTAGGCTCAATCCTCTCCAGAATAACAAAATTTACTCAGAAACTAATCAAATTCTCCTTTTTTCATGTCTTACGAGAAAATAATGGCAAGGTATATATTTTAGCAAAAGAATTCTTTGGCTTGCCAAAGGAACTTTGAAAAAAAATGGAGGCATAACTCTCTCCTTCATCCCCTAAGCACACCACTTAAAATTTCATTTATTGGGCACGAGGTGTCTAGACCACAAAGCAAGTTCTAAATAAAGGCAAGGACCAAGTGAGTGAGGTAGAATTCCATGGTCACATCTCACTCAGAGCGCCATGAGACAGATAATGGGGAATTTAAACTATATACCCTCTGCATTTACTCTATGATGGAATGGTGAGATAATGCCAAATGCATTATGGAATTTTCTGAATGTTAGGGGATCTCCTGTAGCATAGGGCTTGCTCCTCCTGGTTTGTGGTTGGAGGAGCAGGTTGTTAGAGTGGAAAGGATTTTTTCATTTTATCACAGAGCTTCAACATTCTTCATTTTGGATAAGTACTAGAACCTCACAGACTTTTCCCACTTGCATTTTTAGAACTGTTCTCTCTTAGTCCTGTTCAGTTTTATCATTCTGGGGTCGACCCATTCCATGGTGGGAGGAGCCTGCAAAGTGTTTTCTTAGACCCTTCGTTCATCTCATCAACAATGCCTCTTTTTGGCTATTTCGTCTTGTTAATCTACTATAGTCATCCTTTACCATTTTGTTTTGTTGACTCGTTATACAAGACAACTTGGTATGTGGGATGTTTGTGGCTTTTTTCTAGCTTGAATGTGAATTTGTTCCCCTAGTGAATTTTAGAACTTATATGCAAATATTGGTCCTTTGCTCTGATGAAATAGTTTGGAATTCGTGGCTTTGTCTCTTCTTAGTTCTCCTCATCCTTCATAACATGTATTTAGGTCTTTCTTTGGACAAACTAGTTCTTTGAGATCCCTATAGGAAACATAGTTTTAATTTCTGGTTCTGGAACAACATGGATTCACGAGACATCAGAGGTATCCACATGGATTTGAAGAGACGTGAAGAGCTCTTACAAAGTAATGGAATCTAGCTTAGAAATTTCTTAGAAATCATCCATAATCTATAAATGCAACAACAAGAACAATATGATAAGATAATGAACATTCTTGAAGCACATGAGGAAAAAATATCAGAAATCAAAATGGATTGTTACAAGATAAATCACTTCATTCAGTACATAAATGAATATTACACGCCACACTCCATGACTCAACAAACTTTAATAAAGGTAGAAGATAAATCTAATGAAGGATATTATCGACAACAACATAAGGAGCCAAAAGAAAAGAACCAAGCTACCATCCATTTGGAGGTAAATATGTAGTAATACATTTCTCCAATGTTCTATAAATGCATATGTATTTTGAATGTTTTTTATAGGCTTTATACTTGTCATGTTAGTATTTGTGTAGTTATAGCAGGAATGGGAATGAAAGGGTTAGATGATAGGGGGGAATCTAATGATGTCGTTGAAATCTCTTTTGAAACGACATGACTTTTGTCTCTGTAACATTTTTCCATTTTAGTCCACATATTAATAAAATATTCCCCAGTCCTAGTTAAAAAAAACAACACATAATCTAAATGGACAGTGGATATAATAACTAATACCTTTGCATAATTTATTATTATTTAATATGTAAATTTATTCTTATTTTTAGTGAAGAAGTTGCTAATATAAAAGAACATATTATAAATGAAAGATGATTTAATCCACTAATCAAAATGTTGTTGCATCACTATAATGATAAGCCAATAATAGGCATTCAAGAGTGGAGCATATGTGCCATGATTGAACAAAAAACCTTCTCAAAAGTGCTCTTTGTCACAAAGCCCTTAGTGGGTCTTGAAATGGTACATTAAATTTCATATTGTGCAAACAATTGCCATATCACGAGGTAATTCTCAGGACATTTACTATACAAATCATACATCATATAAAAGAGCAATGGCAAATTCTTTGTAATTTGTTGTTTTTTTTATTTTTTAAAATATAAATGGATAATATTTTAGCAGCGTGGACTTCCTTGCCCTTTACCCACCCCCACCATCTTTTAGCAGCGTGGCTTTTCTCATAGTTAAAGGGTCTTTGGAGGGGCCAAAATGGATTTAAGAATATTAGCACGGGAAACCAAGATAGAGAATAGATAAAGAGGCATTCATTGAAGCACATATTTTATTTAATTAATCTTGCTAGGGAGGGTTAAAAATATGAAGGTCCAAGAGTTAACCTTGGCTTACAATTTAGAAAGCAATTTCTCCCATGAGGCATTCTATTGGCACAGGGGTAGACCCGAGGTTCACTCCAAGAACGAACCAAGAAGCCCTAGCTACTGGCCGTTTCGGCAGCACCTGCGAAGCAGATGCAGTCTCACCCGAAGCAGCTAACCGAAGCAGCTAAGAGGGGGGTTGCAGGACAGGAATGTCTACAACCAGGGGAATATCAAGTGGATCTATCATAACAACAATACAGCATTCATATATCACTTATCAGCTAGGTCTATCTTGTGTAGCTATAGATCTGATCTAACATAAGACTGCAAATAAAAATATAACAATGACAGAGATCCAGGCATCAATCATACATATGACACAAAATATATGTGGTTCACCCTCTCTCTAGGGATATGTCCAAAGAACTGTTCTTATGATTTATTAAGGTAAATCATACATTTCTTATTTGCGCTCTCAGCTAGCAGATCTTCGTTCTTCTCTCTCTTTCTCTCCCCTTCCTGTGCACCCAGCTGCAGAACTTGACCTTCGCACATAGCTGAAGATATCACAATACAATCATCTCCCTCCACAACAGAGCTATAACAACAATATCATACCAATACTCAATGACCAACCCAACCCAAGTCCTCTTGACCTTTATTTATACATTAAAATCCATCATCGACAGCCTTAGGTCGAAACCTAGGTGACAAAACACTAGATACCAAAACCCTAGGTGTCTAAAATCCTAGGTCAACTTGACCCAATTTTTTCGGGCTTCGTCAGCCTGTCTTTCCTTCTTCATCATGCGGTGCTCCAAAGCATCCAATGATGGCTTTATCTGCTTGCTGAGTTGTCCACGATCCTTCTTCATTTCTTATCTTTCATCCCTGATCTCCTCGTCCAATGGCTTGATTTTTTGCACTTCACTCCATCTTTCCTGCTCTTTTGCTCACTTCAACTCAGTGACAGTTACTGTGTCTCCCGTGAAACTTGCTTTTTACCTTTCCTTTCTTGTTCTTTGCTTCCTTCCATAACCAAGGGCCAATAGGCCCCCAACACTCACCTGTGACTCATCCCAAGGCACTTCAGATCTGATCCTCTTGTTTTACTTCGACTTTTGACGGTGCAGTGCAGCCCTTGCTTTCTTCTTTATGCCTCCTTTCCATCCTTGTGCAGAATGTCTTTTCTGTGTCTGGTACCCAATTTCAATTGAACCTAGTACCTGGACCCTTTTCCTCATGCTTTTACTGAGAGCCGCAAGGCAGCTAGTTATCATAGTACAACTTCAACTGACTCCCATTCACCAATCCTTCCTTCCAGTCTCCCTTCAATGTCTTCAGTTGTGTAGCTCCTCCTTATGTAACATAGGCAATCTCATATGGTCCAAGCCAATGCGTTCTAAAATTCCTAGGGTGTTTGATAAACTTACTATCATACACCAGTACTAAATCACCTTGCCTGAATGTCTTCTTCTTGATGTGCCTGTCATGATAGGCCTTTTCTCGTTCCTTCTGAACTTGCTGATCAAATCCTGCAATGAATTTGTCTTCTTCCAGTTCAACCAACTGTGCAAGCCTCTTGCGAACAGCGTCAGTATCATCCATGTCTATAAATGCAACAATTCTTAGGCTTGGTACTAAGTACTCCATCGAGACAATAGCTTCAAGACCATAAACCAAATTGAAGGGGGTTTGCATTGTTAATTTCTTGCAAGTGGTTCTATAAGCCCAGAGTACTACTGGTACTCTTAAATCCCAGTCATCCCTATCCACACTGCAAATATTTGTCAATGTTGTCTCCAAGATCTTATTGAATGCTTCAACCATTCTGTTTGCTTGTGGATGGTAAGGTGTACTCTTCTGATGGTGGACTGCAAATTCCTCAATCAGGGCTTCAATTGTCTTATTGATGAAGTGTGTACCTTGATCACTCATAAGGATCTTAGGGCATCCAAACCTGGTTATTATGTCATCAAATATAAAACGTGCAGTTGTAGTTGCACTACAGTCCTTGACTGCTCTGGCTTCGGCCCATCTGGTTAAGTATTATGTCACAGTAATAATGTACCTTGCTCTTGTGCGCTTTCTTGGTGGGTTTATAGGTCCCATGAAGTCAATGGCCCACTTTTCAAATGATTGTAGGGTCATCTACGGTGCTAATGGAATTCCATCGCTTTGGGATGGTTTTATAATTCTCTGTCATACATCACATGCTCTGGCATACTCTTTAGCATCTCTGTGTAACGTAGGCCACCAAAGGCCAACTCGCAGAACCTTTTGCGTGGTTTCTTTCCCTACGTAATGTCCTCCTGCAATGCCTTCATGAGATTCTGTGAGGATCAGTGGTCGCTCTGTCTCTATAACACACCTCCTTAATATTTCATCCAGTCCCATTTTGTACAGCTGTCCAGCTATAAGTGAAAAGTCTACAGCACGCACCACTAGTTATTTCTTCTGAGGAATTGTATACTCACTTGGATCCATTCCTGTTGACAGGAAATGGACTATGTCTACGAAGTGGTCATCAATATTTCTAATGGCGATCAGTTGTGCATCTGGTAATGTATCCTCCAAACTGGTAGGTTCTTCACCATGTTCCAACCTTGATAAGTGGTATGGGACCTTGTTCATTCTTTCTGGCTTAACTATGATCTCAAAATCATTTCTTGAAACATCATAAGTCATCTACATATTCACCCCCCCAACACTATCTTGTTGACTAGGTACTTCAGCGCTGAGTGATCAGTAAACATTTTAAAGTGTCCTCCCAACAAGTAGTGGCAGAATTTTTGTAGTGCATACACCATGGCTAGTCCCTCTCTCTCTGTAGTGGTGTAATTAAATTCAGCTGTGGATAGCTTCCTGCTGGCAAATGCTAATGGATGATCAATGTCCCCTTCTCCAGTTTGTGCCATTACTGCTCCTAATGCAATTTAAGATGCATCGACATGCACATGGAATTCTTTTCTCCAATCTGAAAAAACCAGAATGGGCGTTGTAACGATCTTTTGTTTCAGTGTGTCGAAGCTCTGCTGACATTCATCTGTCCACTCATACTGACAATCCTTCTTCAGAAGCTTCTCCATTGGTGTTGTAATTTGGGCATATCCTTTGATAAATTTCCTGTAATATCCAGTATGGCCCAATGTAGTGCGCAATTGTTTGACTGAAGTAGGAGGTGGAAAATCAACTATAATTGCAATTTTAGATGAGTCAACCAGCAATCCCTGCTTGCATACAATATGACCTAATAGCACTCCAAATGGTGAGAAGAAGATGCATTTATTCATATTCAAAGCAATTTGACACTGCCATCATTTGTCCAACATTATCCTTATACATTCAATATGATTTCTTAACAAACTAAAAACAGTCTAGTCATCAAAGTATGCTTCTAAAAATTTATGCAAAAATTCTTTGAACGCTTCGACCACCACCCTGGAAAAGATCGTTGGGGAATTCTTCAATCCAAATGGAATTACTGTATATTGGTAAGATCCCCACTCTGTGGAAAACATAGTCTTATGACGGTCCTCCTTGGCAATGTGGATCTGATGGTATCCCGAAAAGTCATTTGTAAAAGAATATACTTCCTAGCCTCCCACGTTATCCAACACTTCGTCTGTGAATGGTGTAGGGAAACGGTCATGCAAACAGGCATCATTCAACTTTATGAGGTCCACACAGATCCTGATTTCTTCTATCTTATTGTCTTGTACCGCCATAAGGATGATCCACTCCGACTCTTCGACAGGTTCAATAATCCCTGCTTCCAGCATTCTGTCAAGCTCGATCTTCACTTTTTCCTTGTATTTCGAGTTCAGTCTGTAAGGTCTTTTCTTCACTGGCTTCGCATCTAGTTTCAAAGGTATTATCATCTCACCCATAGGCCCTTTGATTCCCTTCATATTAGTGAACTTGATCGGGAACAAGTCCTAATATTCGTGCAATAACTCTGTAATTTTGTCAATGGTAGCAGCATCCCAATAATCTCTGACATTGGCAAGCTTCGATGTCTCCTCTGTCCCAATATTGACTTTCTTTATTTTTATCGACTAACCTATGAATGGAAGCTCAACTCGTGGTACTTCCACATTTCGGTGGCCTTCTGTCTTAGTGATGTTTACCTTCCTCGAATCATCATCTTCATCAGCACTAATGTTGTAACATCCTTGCAATTTCTAGAATGGTGTGGTCCATTCATCCTCTTCTTGCTCCAAAGAGAGGCCATATGCCTCCTTAGATACTTTCTATCTCACAATCTGTAATTCTTGGTCTACTGAAGGAAATTCACTTTCAAATTAAAATGTGGTTAAAAAATTCTCCATCATACCTTCCCAATCTAAAGTGACAAGGCGTAGCTCCGCTTGAAGGTACCAGTTGATAGGGATCGTGTCCAGTGTGTTAATGAATCTGTGCACCCATTGTTCTCGAGGAATGTCAATCCAGGCCTCTTCTCAGCTTCGCACATGGTCCTTTGGGCAACTTTGACCTGTGTACATCACTTCGCAGCTTCCTACTTGTGCTGAGAACTGCATTGTCATACAAGTTCGACATTGTGTCCAGTCTGTGATGTTTCCTTTGTACGTCCCCCACCATATTGCTAGTGTGGATTTCATGACCTCATCCATTTCCAATAGCCTATGTTGTGTTGGTACACTTGTCTCAAACTCTGATAAGAATTTTTCTAAAGGGTTCAACCCATCAAATGTGGGTAAGTTACTCAATGTTGTGTCGATCCAGCGAACCTCTCTGGTTAGTCTAGCACATCGTCTGGTAGAGACACCATACATCTGGTTCTGCCAGTTCTCTAGCGCATCTTCTGAGTCTGATGAACATGTGTTGTCTCTTTGCCAGCTCAAATTCCCATCAGTTGTAGGATTTGTATAATCATGTTATTTGGTTCTTAGTTTGTAGATTTTTTCCAGTTCATACGTGTGGTCTTCTTCTCTGATAGGATCTTTGTATCGAGGACCCTCATATGGATCTAAAGGTGCAATAAACCTAAGGAAATCTCTTTCAAATTTCATATGCCTCTTCTTTAGATCAACAATAGTAGAATTGTTGAAGGCCCAATCAATTCCTAATAATGCAGGATAAGGGCAGTTGTCATCAACAATTTCAATTACTTCAAAATCTCCAAAGGTTCTAACTCCATCGATGTCCACAGGGACATGCTCCAATCATCCAAATGGGCTGACAGCTTGTTGATTAGCCATTCCAAGCCTTATAGGGGAATAGATCAACTTTGGTTTTCCCATCAGTTCTCAGGTTTGCTTCGTCATGACATTGACCTCTGACCCTAAGTCGAGGACCACATAGTCTATATCATATTATCCTATTTGAGCATTCAGGTGTAATTCTTTATTTTTCCTTCTCCTTTTCCCAATTTGGTGCACTGCCCTATTCAGTAAGGATTCTATCTTTCCTAGCTCATATTGCTTGATTAAATCTTGTAATTCTTGTACATCACTTTTATCTTGAATAAACTTAACACAAGTGCACAAAAATTCCATGAGTTTGCTTACCTTTTTTCCTTCTATTGGCGACGCAGACTGATCAAATGCTTGA
>CBVK0103943553.1:0-14395 GCA_900067695.1 Picea abies
GGCGTGGTTGAGCGGTTTTGCGCTTACCTGCTCTTCCCCCCAATATGCATCTGGAGGTGCCACGTAGTTTTGACGTCAAACTGTGGTTTCATTATCGGTCTGCCATCGAGAGTTTAAACTACACGCTAGTTCTAGGCCCGATGCGCTTCCCAATCGTTGATCGGCGGTGCCCATGGTCCACGACCCGTTAGATATTATCTCCCTCGGACCTCTGCTAAATTTATCCCTACCTGCTAGATGTGACCCTGTCTTCTATATGTAGCTCCATCATATCGGTCTATCACTCTTTTATAATTATTTGGCCTCCTACTAAGTTTCGAGACTTGGGTTTCAAGAAATTATTACAGTGATAACATTTTCTCCAACTGGGGATGCTACCCTCCCTATGAGGTAGCGAAGAATGCGTAGACCAGGTGCTTCATCCATTGGGTTTCTCCCACTACAGGTGTGTACCTTGTTCTGTCCTGGAGACTGAATGCTTGATATACTATTAAAATCTAACTAAATACTTTATTTAGGAATCTAAACTTGAAAATTCTTGATCATCATAACTAAATACTTTATTTAGGAATCTAAACTTGAAAATTCTTGATCATCAAGCTTATTCGCACCTGCCTACCCTAACAATTGAAATGAGCTTCCAATCAGATGAAATCATAATGCCAATGTAACCATGCAAGCAGTGTATCTAACGTTAGGTTTCTTTGCACATACTTGTTCCAAAATATGTTCACCAACAACTCTCTTGGGAAGTTATATATGAATTTGATCTCTAGGATGTCAACAATATTGGGATTATTCATTGTTTCTAGCAAAATTGCAAATGGATCTTTCAACACATGTACAAGGCTCACACTATATCTCATTTCTTTCACTGTGTTTTGGTCTTCATCTGATTCACCCTGTCGATTTCCATTTAGAGGCTGAATAATATGCTTAGACTACTGAGAGTGACGCCCTTCTGAATCAGAAGTCAACACTCGCTGAAAAGAAAATATTGATGCAAAACAACCCATATCCAATTTTGACATTGATTTGCCATTATCTTCATCTCTGAGTTGACACCCCATCCTAAGCCTTAAATCTTGATTGTCATAATTTTCCATATAACATGCCACAGAGTCATAAAACATATGAGAGATTATTTCTTTTTGATGAACCAAAACAAAAGGACGGGTTTCTCTCATAAGTGTTTGTTTTTCTTGCTCTGTAACTTTTGTTCCGAGAATATTTTCAAATGAAATGGCAGCAATAGGTTTGTCTATGAAAACATTTATACATCCTTGAACATCTCTATATATGACAGCCTGATTTTGTGTATCAAGACCATCTCCTTGTTCATTTAACAGTTTTGATTTGGTTTTATTAACCTTCTAGAAATCTATTTGAAGACTATCCTTTTGACCTCCAAATGAATGAATGGGAATGAGTTCCAGTTCATAATCTCCTTGCCAATGTGGAAAGATGGCATCATGAACTATTTCACCTTCTAGAGTTCTCATGGATGCTTTCTCAAAACCGTGATTTTCAATTGAATCAAATAAAACAGTTGCCTCTTCCTTGTCTTTCTGTATTTCTGATTGAAAAGTGGCATACATTGTTTTGTTGCCTCCCTAAAACTCTAGGTCCTTTGTTTGTTCACAGCTTCAAGTTTCCATATATGCAGTTTGAGAATCCTCATATCTATCTAGGCTACTTAAAAATTGAACAACCACATCATTCTCAGGGGAAGAAAGACAACTTTGAAACACTGTCTTGCTGGAAATTTTGTTGTATATCTACTTTAAGCTCAGGAAAATGGCAATGACCTTTAATAGTAATTTTTTGATCAGCTTCATCTTTATTTCCAAGCTGATAGTCGAGCACAGGTTACAAATATGAACTGAAATATCTTCCCATGTAATCAGCCAGATGATCATTTATTGCATGTGAAGGGTGTTGATCTTCCTTATTGACAACAATTTGTCCACGTAAATCAGTGCCATTGCCATCAAACTTTCATGCCTTCTCTGTCATCTCATGATTTTCTTTCAACAATTCAAAGGAAGAAAAACACAATGGAGGGTGGTTTTCATTTGTAATCCCACTGTATTTTGGATATTCAACATCATGCCTGGAGGATTTCTAATTAGAAAACTTTTGCTCAGTGATTTGAAAGAAGAAAAACATAGTGGCAAGGTTCCTTCACCTAATTCAAAAACTTCTTCATTTTCTTCATTGTTGTCATATTCACAATTTTCACTCTCTTTGTATTGCTGAACACATTCACTTTCAAGTTCATTTCCAACCAATGGCTACAATTTCTTGTCAATTTTCTCCAATGAATCAGTGTGATTTAGCATCGACACACTTTCCACCGCTTTGATGATGACCTCAGATTTTTCTTTCAAAAATTTAAATGAAGAAAAACATAAAGGCAAAAAATTCCTTTCAACTGATTCAGTACTTTATTCTCTTTGCCCGTGATATGTAAGTTGATTTCTTTCATTATACTGCTTAAAAAGAACATTTTCTGATAGAGAAAAAGTAGTTGGCTTCTCTGGGAGCTCATTTTCAGAATCAACATCATATTCATCATATGCAGGCAAGTCAACAACATCTGCAATATCATCTAGCAAGAAAAAACTCAGGACATCAACATGTTCTTCAACAAGCTGATTTGGTAATTCATCTCCTTTGTTGATTTGAAACAATCAACTCCTTGCTTGTCATAGGGTGGATTAGAAATTGCATAAGTATATTCTCTTTCGATAAGTGGGATATAATCTTTTTCAAAATCATTTACCTTCAACACCTCAAGAGGACCTATGATAGCATCAGTTTTATGCTCAAGATTCCAGTCAAATGTTCTATGTTCATAATAATTCTCATGTCCTGGAACACTCAACCCTTCATTTCGAATCTGTTCACATGCTAGGATATTGTGTTGAATTTCCTGAGCATCATTAAACATTTGTTGTAAGGTCTTAGGTCTTCTTTCCATCAGGAGGAAAGATAAATATGGGTGAAGAGTAGTGGCATACTAGAGCATGGAAGCAGCTTCAATAGGTTGAATTTCTTTGGTCAGATCATAATAAATACTAGAAAACCTTCTACTGAATGTGAAAATAGCTTCATATCTTTAACTTCTCAAGGCATAGAATTATGTAAGTTGTAGGTCTAGAGATTTATTCTTACCCCAAAAACTTGGAAAAAACACTTTTCAATTCTTCCCATGAGCTAATTGTCTCTGGTTGTAAATGTTTAAACCATTCTTTGGTATCTCCTTTCAAAGATTGAGAGAAATCCCTCATACAAACATCATCATGGTCAATCTCAAACAAATCTATAAAATGCTCAAACACTTGGATGTGTTTTTCAACTGTGATGGCATCAAGTTCCCCATCAAACATAGGTAGGTATTCATAGTGCTTTAGAGGAAAATCATGAAGGATGTGGGGTAATTTTAAGGGTCTGTGTCTGTGTTGGGTCTTGGAGGGTGTTGGATCAGATGCACCAGATGAAATGTTAGCGTTGGTCTCATGAGGCTTATCAACTTGGTTGTAGTTATCATATTGTTTGGGTGGGAGATTTTGATCAAGATCAGAAATAGACTAGGGGGATATTTGTATAATATTAAGAGGAGGATATGCAACTTCAATATTATCATGATCATCGTTTGCATGCAGTAGATGAAGAAAAATTTGTCTAGCATGTTCAGGCAAGGACCAGAAGCAACTTATAACAAACAATAAAATGCCTTGGAAAAATTCCCATTTTATGTATTTGTTTTCTTCCATAATGCTTTTTCATACCTCTATCATGGGTTTCATATTCGGATAGTGGAGTCGTCAAGGATGTTTCACAAGATGGATTCTACATCGAGAGTGGAGTCACCAGTAAAATTTTAAATTTCTGGATTCTTCTACCAGTGGAATCACCTTCAAACTGATTTTTTGATGTGTGGAGTCGCCAGAGTAGGAATACAGTCAATATGTGCCTAAGTGTATGTTGCTCTCAGACCTTAGAACTCAACCATGTTGTTCTTTCCCAGGGTAATTTTCCAATTTATTCCTCGGCAACGGTGCCAGAATGTTAGCACCCTGTAAATTTGTTTGGATGATAAAAAAAATGACAGGGGAACTGTTTAAACCTACTTTAGAGCTGGTCACTAGCTTGCTCAACTCAGAGAGGGCTTTCTCATGTCACTTGATATATATTTGGCAATCAATGGCTAGATTTGGTTTGTTTTGGGTGTTTTTATAAGGTAGCTGGCAAGGAAGGGGAAGGACACTTATGGATATGGAGTCGAAAGTAAATAAACAATAACATACCATTGGAACTATTCAGAAGAGAAAGGATAAATTAGGCAATCAATCTGAGTTGTAAATTGAAATTTGTGGGGTGAAAGAGGAAAAGGAAAAACAATTAACCACATCAGAGCATTATTGAAACGAATTCTGAATTAGCTAGGAAGAGAATCACATAGTTTAAATTGCTTAAGTTGAGAACATCATAATATGAATTATGGACCTTTGACTCTCCAATTTAAATAGAAGAAGATGAAAATGGAATTTTAAAGACACAACAAATACACACTATGAGAGAAAAACAGAACTCATATCACAGCGATTAGAATATTTTCATAAAAAGTCCAAAACGCTTATGCATTATATATTCAATTTATCTCCAGGGAATTACAAAGTCTTCCTTCTACGAGGGCAGCCCCTCTCTGGTCAGTCCTCTTTTCATTTAACTTTGGAATAATATATATAGATAAATTACATCCAGGATTCAAAACGAATCAACTTCCCCACGGTCCTAAAAATAGACATCAGTTACAAAAAAGGAGTAACGTATAACAATTGTACTCCTATTTTACAGGGAGTGTTATAAACAAAATTGACATATTTGAGATTTTCGCTTTGAATGCCACATGTCTATATTATTACAAAATTCTCTGAAACATACTTAATTCAACTTGAAAACTATTTTAGATTAGCAATTTCTTCTTTTAAAGTGTCAAGACAAGAAGGTTGGTTTTTTCCAATGCTCTCAACCACCTCAGCTCTAACCTATGTCTTCTGTCACTTGCTTCGCTTCCTCTTTACAGCTGACGTGTGGTGCTCTTCTGCGTATCCGTTGATGATTAAATCCTTCATGATGGGATTTAATGTGACCTCTTTATCTGCTTCTAGCTCTTCTGCAGATTTTGTATGAAATTTTGTTGCTAATGTTCGTGCAACCAACTTCTCTTTCTTCTTCAAAGACGAATTTGTCATATTAGTTGAAAATACCGGTTCACTGAAAGCCACTTGGTTTGTCTTATCCATTATCTCAGTTTTTCAGAAAGCATAAACTTATCTTCCTTAGTTGAATGATTCAACCTATGATTACCCTATTCTGAAATAGAACGTTAATCACCCAAAACAGAGTAATGTAACCCATATTTCGAATAGTAGTAGTCGTAGAGTTCCAATCATGAACTACTGACAAAAATACTTACAGGTACAATGGTTTTTCATGCTTGGCCAATCTATTATGAATGATAAGCCTTCAAATTTGTTATCTGTCAGCACTCACCTGGAATCGTATGGACAAAAGGTACTCGAACAAATGGCGTGATGTGATTTGACCGGTCATCCCTTTCCTCATGCGACCCTTGGATTTGACACATTCAATGGTATTATAACATGTGACATCGGGGCATGGTTGAGCGGTTTTGCGCTTACTGCTCTTCCCCGAGATATGCGTCTGGAGGTGCCACGTAGCGAAACCATGGTTTCATTATCAGTCTGCCATCGAGAGTTTAAACTTCGCACTAGTTCTGGGCCTGATGCGGTTCCCGACCATTGATCGATGGCGCCCATGGCCCACGACCCATTAGGTCTTATCGCCCTCTGATCTCTGCTAAATTTAGCCCTACCTGTCAGATGTGACCCTGACTGCTATATGTAGCTCCATCCTGTGAGTCTATCGCTCTTCTATATTGATTTGGCCTCCTGCTAAGTTTCGAGACTTGGGATTCAAGAAATTATTACATTGATAACACCCTCACTAGATTTTATTATCTCCCTAACAAGATAAGATGTACCTTCCCACTAGATAAACTTGAACTTTCTTAGCTAACAAGATAAGATGTACCTTCCCACTAGATAAACTTGAACTTTCTTAGCTAGATTATATATAGCCTCATACTAGCTATAATTTAACACCCATATGGACTTCTATATGGCTCACCATTGGTCAAATGTTGAACTCTTAGCTAGCTTAAATCTTGTCTCCCACTAGATAGTCTTCAACTCTTGTTACATTTTATCTAACCTATAATTAGCTAGACTTATACCCATAAAATTATAGAAGTGTACACATTTATATAACCATATTCTACTACTAGAATAGAATCTCCAAAAATGGAGAAGTTGGAAGGCAATGTGTCTCACCATTATCATTATTCAACTTCTATATTCTAGTTGTTCATGGTTGTTTTGCTACTAGATTGGATTCTCAACAACTATAAGAATTGGATGACACAAATTGTTGACCCTTATACTTCCTTTTACATTGCTAATATAGACAATGGTAACGTATTCATCTTGATGATATCACATTTCTTTGGCTTCATATGTGCTTTACAACCTCAACATTGCAACCTTCTTGGGTGCTTCATGCCAATTTTTTTAGTATAGCTATAAGGAAGCCACATACTCTATTTCCAAAATGGTGCAATGTTTTTTATTATGTTTGAGAACTTGGTGACATTATCTCAAAGAGTGTTGTAAGCTTGAGGTTGAATAATCTCTATCTAAAAGCATTAAATCTTGATTCAAATATTGAGATTTGATAACTCATGGGCACTCTCCCTAAGAGAGTGTTGTAAGCTTGAGGCTAAATATTATCTATATAAAGGAAACATCATTAAGTAACGGTACTAGATAACTCAATGATTTTCTCTTGGGGAGAGTTGTAAGCTCATAGCCCATTTTTTCCTTGAAGGTGATGGACCATGACTTGATTGTAGTAAAAAATTCAAGAATACTTTCTCACACGGAGAACATTGTGAGCTTAGGGCACAAAAATATCTATCTAAATGAATTTGGTCTCAAGTTAGTAGATATGTAGCATATCAATATATGTAACACACTAAATCTAACCAAAACACAACCATTTTTTTTTCTTTCCTTTTTCTCTTATGTGCATGATCAACTAAAATAGGGGTGGCCATCATTCATTAACCAACATCTAGCCTTTAACAGGAATAGCATAAATATCACTAATGACTCATGGATATCATAATTCCCATTTAATTGGCTAAGGCTCTCTTAGATGACCATCATGGCTATCTAGAGAGAGAGCACATATGGCCTTATTTAAATAACTCAATTATCCTTCCTTTAATTTAATTTTCCCTTTAGTAACTCTAATGTAAGAGGTAATACATTCCAATATCTAATTACCTCAATTCCTTCTGGTCAAAAAATGTGTGTTTCATTTATTCATCTTGAAACTACAATTGATTTAGTTTTCCTTGTCTAACATGTGTGAAAAGGCTCCACTTTGGTTGACTACTAATGTAGTGAATTAATTATTAGAGTATATAATTGGGATTTAAACCTAGGGGTGGTTGCTCTTGGTTATATCTACTTACCATTCATCCTTTCTTACCCCTTGGTGAGTAAGGATTTGATCATTCCTATCATTATCCTTCTAATGGTTCATATAAATAAGTAACATGCCAACCATTAGTTTAAAGTTCATATCATTATCATCTTGGATTGTCATAACATTAGCACATTTACGTAATTCCAATATTGGTGATAGTAATATTTATTTCCATATTGTACTTGCATGTCATATTAAATGATATTCAATCCATGGATTATCAAAAACATTTTATCTTTCTAACTTAATGGTGTAAGTGCTGTCTCTTATACACATCTCTGAGCGGGCTGGCAAGGCACCATGGATTATCAAAAACATTTTATCTTTCTAACTTAATGGTGTAAGTGAAATGAAATGAATCTGCACTGAAGAATGGATAAGACTCAATATCTGCAAAATTGAAGATCAATGAATATTATGAAATCCATGTGCTACAATGCAAGATAACGTGCAATAATCTAGTAAGAATGTAAGAGAAAACCTAAAGAAGAATAATGAAAATGACAAGGAAATGGATAGGAGAGAAGTCTAAGGAACGGGAAGTTAAGAGTCATGGTTGTTAGCCTTCCCTTACCCCCTGGCTCTCCCTATTTCTTCACTCTTTCTCATTTCCAAAGGGAATTTTTTCAAGGAAGAGGAGAGCATTGTAAAGTTGCAAACTCAAAGAAATAAGAATATTTAGCACCATTCGACTAGTTTTCCCAATTGGGTTCCAGGGTAAAAATCTTGTCTCGTTGAGTTAGTTCCTCTATGTATTGATTTTGGTTAAATTATCCATTATGCTTTATCACAGCTTGTTTGTTATAATTTGAATTGATTCTCTATATATTAGTGAGGGGATGTAGAGTGACTGGTTGTGTCTTGTTTTGTTACGATGTGTGAGAATACCTTGAGAACAATTGTTATGCATGGCAGCTAGTAATATTCACTATTGGGCAATCTAAGAATCCTTCCCTTCCTCCTAAATGTCCCAACCTTTGTATTGTGGCTATCTATCATATCCAAGACCTTGCACATGCCTTTAGGCATCCATGAAACTACTAGGAGTGTTCACTCACTATCAAATGGCCACAACTCGTCTTGTAAGATGTTATCCTTGTCTTAAGCACTCAACATAACTCAAGGAACTCTTGTGCATTGTTATTTGCTTCTTAACCTTTTCCATAGATCAAGGAGATATCCTCATTGTTGGTGGTGGTTGAAATTGTCAGTTTTTACCTATGCTCGATTCTCCTCAATGGCTCATGATCAAGGTGTTGCACTAAGTGCACACTTTGGTAGAAACTACATACTCTCTCTTGCCCACAAATACCACTAATTATTTGAAATTGAACCATATGCTAGTCACTTAATAATTTTATCTCTGTCATTAGAGAATGCCAAAGGAAGATTCACAAGCGGAGAAGAGACAGGAAAATTCAAGGTGTTGCATAGTGAGAAGCATCTTCATGCCACCCTGTGTGTCACTATTAGTGAGCATTGTATGAATTCAAAGGGTTTCAAAAGAGCAATCATTAATTCAATTCAAAGGAAGAACTTCCCATATTAGCTACCACATGAAAGAGGAAGGGAACCTATGAAAGATAGGTTGAAAAAATTTTCACGCCATGTAGGAAGGTGAGTCCATAATTCTTATTAAAGTAAAATTTACGCCAATGAATAAAATGATACATTGTTGAAGGAAATCAAATTCTGCACAGGTATTCATGTTGGTTAAGAAAGTGGGCTATAATCCCCTCGATTATGAATCATATGGTATCATATACGTTGCATCCTTGACCGAGAAATTTTTTCCAGAATTACGAAAAAAATATTGTAAACCACAACATGGACAAAGCAAGCAGAGATAAGTTGGAATATTTACGAGCCAACATTCATGAGCTTAGAGAAGAGAATGAGAGCTTAAAGGCACGGGTTAATATGTTTAACTAGAGGATGGTAGAGATTGAGAAACACATGGAGATATCTTCCCAATTGATTCCATTGCTCAAGAAGAAATTTAAAGAAGGTCAAGACTCCCTCATAGCAGTTAGAACAGATTGGGACAAGCACAAATCACTTATTGCATACCTTGGTGAGAAGTTCATCCATATGGATAAATGACAAGAGGATAGGCTCACGCAGAAGAGGGATCAACTGGAACAAAAGTTCCCAGATAAGGAGAAGGTTTTGGCAAGCCTTCAAGAAGTTTTCGAAGAGCAAAGAGGAGCAAGGAAACCTTCCATTTCCACTGTATATGTTATCACCTTGACTAAGGCCACCTTGGTAATCCCACCTTCCATAGACACATCTCAAGAGAAGCTAAGTGAATTTGAGAAGCATACCAGAGGTATTGGCTCTAAAATCCTAAATAAAATGGGATATGATGGACACAATTTAGGCAAGAGGAGATAAGGAATATTGATCCCCATTGTAGTCACACCCTAGGCCAAGCATGAAAGCCTAGGTTTTGATGGAAAAATTAAAAAATCCATCACCATGAAGAAAAACATTTTTGTGAAGGAAACCAACATGTCAGAGTTATCTTGATGATCAGGAGAAGGATCAACAACAATGAGTGGAGGTGTCAGATCACCACCACCTCATCCTTGTGGTAGATTGAATGAGAGTAGCGATGAGGAGATTTTGCAAGTTCATACCACACCTACATTCATAGAAAGAAAAAAAACAATGAGTGAGAGAAAGAAGAAGATGAATACCAAGAGGTCTACATCAAACAAGAAATTTATCATGTGTCACTGCTACAAGAAGAGATGGAATACCATAAACATTTATTGGTATCTTGATACATGATCACATTGTAGAAATAGAGGCCATTGTGAGGTAGCCTACTAGATAAATAAAGACATGTTCTGCAATCCTGATTGTTCCCATAAGTTGAATTGTAAGAAGGCTTCTCCAATCCAACAACATACATAGAGGCACGTGGAGAGGAGGAGTATGACAAGAAATCCTTTTAGCATCCATGTGAAATTTTTCCACCACTACAAATTGAGTGGACATTAGGAAGTAAAGTGTTGACGGATTCACCTAGAGCTACACCCCATAAGCCTCATAGCTAGCAGAAGAGTATGGGAAGTGAATATTGAAGAAGATGAAGAGTTTCATGCATCTCCAATCCAAGTGATAGAAATTGTCCAAGGAGAGATAGGAGAAAATGAGAGCAGCAAAACAAACAAGAAGGATAACAGGTTGATGTTGAGAGAAACTACAACCCAATTCTTGTTTCTAGTATTGCAACCGAAAAACCCCATAGTGGATTTGTGTAGAAGATTGGTGTACGTAGGTCAATGAACATAGAGGATTTATTGAGGACTCCATGATGTGCCTTGTAAACATGTGTATATTCTAGAGATTTGTTTCCATACTGGAAAGAAACTAATCCTAGTAGAAGAAGGCATCCACGCATCCTTTCGTAGGATTGATATGTGATGGAAGTAAGTTGGTATCACACTGAGAAATAAGACCAACATTTGACTTGGCCTCGTGACTACAAAATAGATTGTCCCCAAGGAAGAGAGGGATATGGGAATGAGTGTTAGGTATAGAATTCATATATATAGATTGCTCAAAGCTAAGAATCGGTGAGAATATCGTTGCATTTCAAGAACAAGAGAGCCAAAACTAGAGCCAGATCAATAGTTGAGGACCAGAGCCATTAGCCAATTCCACAAGAAAGAGCTTGATCCGGAGATAGAGTTAGAGCTATACTCAAAATCCAGCGTCATATCCACATTCCAAATAAGTATACAACACTGATTCAGATTGGTTTCCCAGAACTTTTCGAGACCAAAAATCCTCTCAATTAGGAGGTGTGATATAAAATGAATATGCACTTAAGAATGGATAAGACTCAATATTTGAAAAACTGACAATCAATCAACATTATGAAATTCATGTGCTACAATGCAAGCTAAAATGGAATAATCTAATAAGAATGTAAGAGAAAATTTAAAGAAGAATAATTAAAATGACAAGGAAATGGATATGAGAGAAGGTTAAGGAACGAGAAGTGAAGATCCATGGTTGTTGGCTTTCCCTTACCCCCTAGATCTCCCTATTTTTCAACTCTCACTCATTTCCAAAGGGATTTTGGCCAAGGATGACAAGAGCATTGTAAAGTTGCAAACTTGAAGAAAGAAGAATGTTGAGCACCATGCAACTGGTTTTCCCAATTGGGTTCCAGAGTAAAAATATTGTCTCGTTGAGTTAGTCCCTCAGTGTATTGAGTATTGTTAAATTATCCATTATGATTTATCATGGCTTGTTGGTTATAATTTGAATGGATTATTTGTATCTCAGTGAGGGGATGTAGAGTGACTGGTTGCATCTTGTTTTGTTACAATGTGTGAGAGTACCTTGGGAACAATAATTATGCATGTCAGTTAGTAATACCCACTACTGGGAAATATAAGAATCTTAACCTTGCTCCTGGCTGTCCCAACCATTGCATTCAAATTGTCTATCCTAGCCACAACCTTGCACATGCCTCTAGGCATACATGAAACTACTAGGAGCATTCTCTCACTATCAAATGGCCACAACTTGTCTTGTAAGATGTTATCCTTGTCTGAATCACACACCATAGCTCAAGGAAAGCTTGTGCATTGTCATTTTATGCTTAACATTTTCCATATCTCAAGGAGAGCCCTGCATTGTTGGTGGTGGATGTAATTTCCAATCATCTCCTGACCTACACCATTGAGCAACCTAGAAAAGGGATATCCACGACCCTCCTTCCAGAATCATTGGTGATCACTTACTACATGTATTTTTTTCTCTTTCTTTGAGACTCTCTCTCTTCCTATGGTTGTGTATAACAATATCTTCATTTCCTCACATTCTTTTATTGTCCAATCTCATTGTGGACACCTTAGAAATAGGAGAGTGCACCCATTATTTCTCTTTTCTTTCCAACCTCATTGTGCAAACCCTAGTACAAGGAGACCATACCCATGATTTCTCTTTGTTATCCTAAAACAATGTGTTAACCCTAGTCTTGGGAAAAATACCCACTAAGTCATTTATGTCATGCCACACATTGTTGTTGGGAGGATCCCAATTAATTGTTGAGACGTTTTTCAACTCTATGGGCCATTAACATGTTTGTTTCCAACCAATGCTAACCCTAATTTATGATTGTATCAATTACAGTATAACTTTTGAATGTTCTAGGGAACTCGAAGGAATCCCACTATTTGTCAGAGCATTTCAATATCAGTATATTTGGTAAGTTTATAACTAGGCTCAATTCTCCTCATTATCTCATGGTCAAGGCATTGCACTGAGCACACACTTTGATACAAGCTACATACTCTCTCTTGTGCATACATCCCACTAATGCTTCGACATTGAACCAAATGTTAGTCACTTAATCATTTTAGCTTGCTCATCAGGGAATGCCATAGGATGACTCACAACCAGAGAACAAACATGAAAATTGAAGGTGTTTCATGTTGAGAAGCATCTTCATGCCACCTTGTGCGTCACTTTAGTGAGCGTTGTATCAATTCAAAGGGTTTCAAAGGAGAAACCGGAAATTCAATTCAGAGGAATCATTTCCCATCTTATCTACCACATGAAAGAGGAAAGGCACCTATGAAATATAGGTTTCCAAAGTTTTCATGTCATGTAGGAAGGTGAGTCCATAATTCTTATTAAAGTAAAATTTACACCAGTGAATAAAATGAGTAGTTGTTGAAGGAAATCAAATTTCGCACAGGTATCTGTGTTGGTGAAGTGAGTGGGCTATAAGCCCCTCAATTACGGATCAATAAGGGAACTTTATAATTCCATGGATCGAGACTCTTATGAGATCTATAAATCCACTAAGCAATAAGCAATATGACTCCTATACTTAGTATCTAATGCTCAATTACTCTATTTCTCCCAATCACAATATGCAAAATTGACTATATGATGCATGAACGATTACACACTTTGAACACATGCAACAAAATTTTAATCCAACCACGACCCTTAAAAAAATAAGGCCCCATGTGATATCATTTGCAACATTGTGCATTTAACAGTATTATCTCCTCTACAACATTATGTACTATGCATCTTTGTCCACAGAATAATGTTTTGTCGCATGAAATTTTCTCCTTCCTCGTCCTTTGTAAAAAATTGACTTCATATTACAACATGGATCAAGCTTCATGCTAATAATGGGAAACTAAACTTTCCATAGTATTATTCATTAATTCTAGAGAAGGGAAATCCTCACCAAATTCATTATGTTCTCCCTCAAATAATAATGGATCAAACCCCAACTTTAGGATTTGGTATTGCCCATGATTAATAACATGGGCAATAAATAAACTATTATCTCCATCTAGAAGAGATAGGTTCTCTTATTTGTACTCATCTATATAAGAAATTTATAAAAAAAATTGCAAACACGACCTTGAAAATGGATAAGTCATTCAAATTTGAACCCCTTTTCAGAAAGATATGTTAAACCATTATAAGTGGAACAATTTATTAATTATATCATTATGGATTTGTACATGGGATTCCCTTGGAAGAGAAAGGAAATGGTTTGTTAAGTCATTAGCTATGAAGTATCTGTCCCAAGAAGTAAGGATAATGATGACATGTTCAATAGCACTACAATTCCCAACCATTAATATTACTATATAAGGAAGATAATTTTAGAGATATCTTAAATCCTTTGACACCATGTTGAAATTTATGAAATGCTTTAATACCATGTAGAAATTTTGATTAATTTATAATTAATGCAAATTCA
>CBVK0103943570.1:0-14143 GCA_900067695.1 Picea abies
CCTTGTGGGTTTTTCCAGGGTCAATGTTAGACCAAAAATCTTTGTCTATAAATTTCTTGAGTTATTGTGCTGCCGATAGAAATTTATTTCTGCATTTAAAGATGTTTAGAATCCTCATGTTTCATTTCTGAGAATTGTTTATATGCTGAGTATTTGCTGCTGTCATAAAACTGGGTTTTGGGCATTTAACAATGAATTGTCTCAGTGAGACTTAAAATTTGGTGGGGTCTGAAAATTTACAGGTTCTTCCATCACCCTGGTAACCAACTCATCCAAGTCACTTTCTTCTAGGATATTAAAGACCCTAGCCTTCCAGGCATTGAAGTTTGAAGCCCCTTCAAGCCTATCTTCTGCTTTTACTGAAGATGAAGCCATACTGAAAACTGTTTATAGAAGAGATTTGATACAAAACAAACTTACCGCTGATCTGCAAAACAAACCCTTAATAGTGGATCTACGCAGGCTCAAAAGTCTGCCACAAATGAGTTGTTTTCACGCCCTAAGCTTTGATACCATGTTAGAATTTAAGGGAAAAATTTAGACTATTTAGAACAGAAATAATTTTATTTAATTTCTAAACATACGCTACTGTAATTCTGGATCAACAACACATACAAAAATTTCTGATGTGAAATTTAATAACAAAAATCATAATATAGATCTGAGTATTACCTTAGCCAAGCAAAGAACAGATTTACCTGATATGTTGTTGTTATCCTCTTTGATGTATGCTCAGAAAAGCTTTAAGGGATCATGGATTAAACCCTCAGGGTAGATCTCATCATGATCCTTAGGACAAGTTGCCAGGAAGAACTTTTAGGGTAAAATATCAGAAAACTAACCAACATACCAATCATCAAGTAATAGGGCTAAAACAAGACATCACTGGCCAGCGTAGTGGCTGAAAGAGAGGCCACTAACAACCATAATAAATTTTGTCCAGAAAATACAAAACTGCTACAACAATAGACATAAGTACTAGCAGTTCTAGGGCTGCCCTATCAAACCCTGTTCAGGGTACTAAGAGCTACAAGGTAAGGTAGCATACACAGGTGGCACTAGTAGAGAGAAGAGGACAACAACAACATACACAGGTGGCACCAACAAATAGAAGAGGACAATGACATCATACACAAGGTGGCACCAACAAGGAGATGGGAAACTTCAAACATCAACTAAGGGGAGACCTGTGACAGGCTAGAAAAGATCCTTAAGGGTCAGCGACAATAAAAGGTTGGAGAGGTAAGCCCACAGTGGCTGTAACAGACTTAATCACATGCAAAAAAAAACTGTCCTAGAGGGGCCACAGCCACTTAGCAATCTGAACAAATAGGAGCCGTAGAAAACCTCAGACCAAACTCAGCTATGAGAGAGTGTGAGTGTAATGAGTGAGGATAGGTCTCTTATTTATAGTTTTGGTAGGTAGGTTAGGGTTAGCATATTAGTCCTAACTTTGGGGTTAGGTTTAAACCCTAATTATTAAATAATTAAACAATTAAACAATTAATATTTTATAACATAAAATATTAATTGTTAAATCATACAAGTCAACAAGGAAATAACAAGTCAAGGAGAGGGGTTTAAAAAACAAGGCGACTAGCTTTCTTTAGGAAGAAGCAAAGAATTGAACCAACACCCAAACAACAAATAAGGGGGTGCATAACTCAAGCCAGGGGTTTCAAAACATTAAGACAAAGTCAAAGGGAAAGTTCTTCTTTAATGGCAGAATGTCCACATGAGTCTCATGATATAACTTATAAGCTTTTATCATCCCAACATACGAGGAAGGTTAATGATGTGATCACGCCCTTCTTCTTAACTGCTCCTAGGTCTGATGGACCATCCCGTGAGAGAAGAGGGTCACACATTATCTCGACTTGTTACTTAACCAAGAAACTGCTTGGTCCCAGACCAAGATACCCTAGAACCCATCTGGAGGCCCTAGATCACGACTAGGGTCTTATCCACCAAGGTACACAACCAAGGATCAATCCAAGCATCAAGCAAGGATTCCATGGAACACTTCCAGGGGCCCTAGAACACATCTAGGGACTTATACCATCAAATTGCTTGGTCCTTAACCAAGAACCCCAACAATATACTGGGGGCCCAACTAGGGTCTTTTGCTATGGCTCTAACTGCTTGGTCCCAGACCAAGAACCCAAGAGTGTACTGGGAGTCCTAGATCTCAACTAGTGTCTTTTCCATCCTCCCGGAGAATGGCTCTTCCAACTGCATTAATTTTAACAGTTCCTATCTACATTCACAACCATATTGATCTCCTCGTTGAAACTCAAAAAATAATTGTCACTACACCTACCAGATGAATTTTGTTAAACCCTCTAGTTCCAAGTGAAAGAGGAAGCTAATGATGCAGGACGAATTGTTGTATATTCACATTGCAAATGACCCATCTCCTCTATCATTGTCAATAGCACACTCAAGGTCTAATGATGCATTCCAATTCAACCATTCAAATTGATATGCTTTCTATCTTTGGTACTCAAGGAAGTATTGCACTGTGCTTCCTAATACTTTGATTGTTGAACATTCACCACCTATCAAGAGGTGGGACGTCATGTTGCAATTATGGTTTGCGACTTCCTAGCTCAACATAACAACCACCATGGCCTTTGCTTGATTAATGGACCCCTTGTAGGGGCTTTTGACCGACTAGGGGAAACATGTCACATGGGGGAATCAAATCCCAGTGGGGACAATAATAACATGTTGCTTTCATCAACTCGATAAGCCCACCTGACCATCATTGGTATTCAATAGTCCGTTGTGTAAGCAAAATATGGATTTCCAATTAAAGGTTTATGCAATGATACATTCTATTTTAATGATGTTGGAAATGATGGTCAAGGAAAAAGTGCTTTTGTTAAAGAAGGAGAAAGATCAATATAAGAACTTGTCATGATGATAGGAGGTTTAGATTAAAGAGCTCTAATAGGATCTTGTTACACTAGTATATGCTAAGAATGATTGAAAGTTTCCTAGTGTCATGGTTGGATTTTAGTTGGACCCATGCAGTGATATGAGGACAATGTGACAACTTCTAGTAGTTTTTCATGGAAGATCACTCCACATTATAGCAAGAGCTAAATGAGACATATAAGATAAGATAAGATAAAAGTATTAATGTCCAACAAATGACCACTGAAGTAGCTCGATGGGACTATTTTAGGTACAATGATGTCTAGACAAAGTGGGAGCCTTAAAACAACTCCGACTCTCTTGTGATTGTGTATTTCTCGGTGATCTTATCTTATGTTGTTGTTATTCATTGAAATGCAAAGAACTATAATCTTGGCATTGTATTGGTTGTCTATATTAAGGAAGTTTTTCTGGGTTTTCTACCCCATGAGAGTTTCACAGGATAAATGATGTGTCTCTTGTGATTGTGTATTTCTCGGTGATCTTATCTTATGTTGTTGTTATTCATTGAAATGCAAAGAATTATAATAATGGCTTAAACATTAACACATATGATTCAATTTTGGTAACAATCTGAGAAAGTCAAGATTTAGGTCAAAAATAGGGTTTTTTCACTTTCAAAAGTAACTACATTTTTAGATACCCTTTCTTAAGGAAACATCTAGCCCAAATTTGGGGATGATCTAAGACTAAAAAATTAGGTCTAAATTAGGGTTTAGAGATTTCTAGATTTGGTCATATTTTTGGGTGCCTTTTATGGTGAGCAACATAGGGATCAAATTCATTATTCAAGGCAATCGAAGAGCTTTGAAAATTAGGTCAAAATTAGGGTTTATGCACCTTCTAGAAGCAATGGTTGCCCCAAGATTACACTTGTGATTTTTCATGATGATACATCGTGACCTAGAGATTTGTGCCTTGCTAGTGATCAATTTTAGGATATTTTGACCAGTTGCTTCGTGCACCCTAGTTGAAAGATTGTTTAGAGAGCAAGTTACTTGTTTCACAAGTAATTGATATGTATAATCTATTTTTAGATAATGCTTTGACCAGTTGCTTCGTGCACCCTAGTTGAAAGATTGTTTAGAGAGCAAGTTACTTGTTTCACAAGTAATTGATATGTATAATCTATTTTTAGATAATGCCTTGTATTTTTTAGTTTGGCCTAGAGTGCACTTCAAGTCTATTTTAAGTGTGACTTGCCTTGTAGTTCAAGTAAATTTTCTGCTAAATTGACTTGTTGACCAAGCAATTCTATTCAAGGTAGAAGGGTGCATTACTTGAGGAGGTGTCATTGCCTTCTATTTTGGTCCCCATATGGTCTATTACCAACATTATGAGAAGTGTGCCCTACTCATAAGGTGTTCAATGGGACTTCACTTGCACATCACTTTAGTTCAATTCAGTGCAGTTTAGATTACATCACTTCAGTTCAATTCAGTTAACTTGACTTCTCCTTAAGTTCACATCACTTTAGTTCAATTCACTTAACTTCTCCTTGAGTTCACATCACTTCAATGCAGATGACTTTCAGTTCATGCACATGCTAGTTGTTATTTTGGGAGTTGCTTGGCCTTGAAGCAAAATCTATTCAAGGAAAGGAGGGTACACCACTTGGGGAAGACTATTCCTTTCCATTCATGAGTTTGCGTGATCTATTTTTGACCTAGAGACGAGTACACCCTACCTAGGATGTTGACTTTCACTTTAATTCATCACTAGTTTAGTTAAGTTGGTTTCCACTTTAATGCACTTCAATTCAATTGAGGTTAATCCAATTTGACTTAGTTCAGACACATCTATCTTGAGTTAGAGTGCACCATTGGAGGAGGCCTCATTCTTTCCTTATTTGGACTTTACTAGATCTATTTTTGGCTAGAAATGAGTGCACACTACCTAAGGATGAGTTCTTTGGCATTGACTTCAACTTGGATGACTTCTACTCCAAGTAATTTCCCAAGTGGCGTTATATTCCATGCTAGCTTGTGTGTTAAGAAAATACCTATACAAATCCTTCGAAAGTGTGCCCTAGATGGATTTTGGTCATTTTTACTTCTCCCTCCATGCATTCAGTGTATTCTTGAGGAAGAGGTGCTCTACTTGTGCTATTCTAGGGAAAACCTTTTTCTATTTCAATTGTCAATTCCATATATAGAAGGAGGGCACACTACTTGACCTATACTTGGCAATTTTATGAGCTATTTCTAGGGCTAGAGGAGAAGCGCCCCACTTGGGCTATTCTTGGCAGTTGGTCATGCTTTGAGCTTTCTTTTATTCTCAATGATAGACCAGATTTGGCCTTTAATTCTTGATTTCTATCCTCTCTTAGATTTTCTTCTCTTGTCTATAAGAAAGTACAAGCAAAGAAGGCAAACCATTTGAACTTTATTCCTTTCATCTCCTTGCTATCGCCCAACTCACTTGAGATCTAGTTATTTGAACAAGCACTTGTGCTAGTGAATTCGTTGGACTTCTCACATCCATAGCATTGTTCTACTTCATGTGGTGTGAAGAAGATGCTAGAATCTTAGCATGATCTTTTCAATTCCCCATGATCCTGGATAGTGTTGACATGTTCCCACTTCCTTGGAATTTTGTACTATTCAAACTCTAAGCTATGAAGACCTAATTAACTCTCTTTTGGTGGCCACTATATGCGTACAAATATGTAAGAATTTATATCTACTTCGAATATCCCTTATGTGTTTAGATTTCTATTTCTCTAAGTATTGAACTTGTTGGATCAAGCAATATTGTTTGCCCTATAAGTTTTCTTCCAATTCATTCCTTAACTCAAGGACAAGACACTAGTTTCATAAAAATAGTTAATTTTATAAGCAAAATCATTAAAAATCTTTGTTGATTTGTGAGCTAGATAGCTTATTAGTAAGGTGGGAACTTAACATCAAATGTAAAACATTTGTTTTGAGTGTTTTCTTTGTTTTTGATAAGTTAGCTTGTTCTTTTCCCAATTGTCCCCTTTGAGAGGAGCAACAAACGACAACTATAGACTTGGACACCTCAAAACCCAAATCAGTGAGACCTCATGTCTCCTCTCGGTCCCCTCCCCTAGGAACTCAACCAACTTTCTCTTTGAAACCTATGAGGACATGTCGTTATAGATCACAACCTGCACACCACCATATCGTAGATGGACCAACTCTCAACGACCCCAAAGTCAAGCTCCCCACAACTAGCACAATACTCCCCAAGTTCAGAAGAGTACACAAGTTTCCATCAAAACTTTCTTCCCATTGCCCTCGAATGTTAAGAGTTGGGCTCCCTTGTACTTGTATTCCCCAAGATCATACAACTAGGCCCCCTTAGTCTCAACTATTCTTGGAACATATCATTCATAGGTACCTTAGCCCTCACATAGTTCTTCATGATTGCAACAATGAGCCTGCTTCTTAGTTTCCTCACTCGTCCTTGGACACCAACTCCAATCATCTTTAACATCTTTCCAAGGCCTTTCTCTTGTACCAACACCTATCTTATACTGTCTCTTTTAGCTTTCTATCTTTTTTAGCTTTCTTTAGCTAGACATTTTGAGGCTAGTCTCTCGCTGGCCCTTAGATCTTAGACATTATTATCTTTTTCTTTTAGGATTGTTATAAAAGATGCTTTGGCACTCCCACTACTTTTTTAGTCCCTCTGACCTACTTTTGTGGTCTTTTGTTGGACATTAATCAAATTATCTTATCTTTAATTATCTAATTTTATCTTATTGCAGAAACAAGGGGAAACTACATCGAATTTTTGAATTTTTTCACTTGCATTATCATACACAATCATAATAGTGTTTTCCTTGGATTTTAAGCAACTTTAGCTTGATGATCTGCAATTTATTGTATCATCTATATTCATGCTAGCCTTGCTGATTTGATCATTTAGTTGCAAATTTCTGCATTTTATAGTGCAGAACGATAGTCTTTTCTTCCAGATTTAAGGTCACACATACCCCCAAGAGTTCAAAATTGAGGCCTTGAAATTTGAATCACCTAGGGATTCCCCCCTAAAGCTAGCAAAGCACTAACTTGAAGCAAGAGGGATTGTGTTATTTGAAGGGAACCACTCATATGGGCATTCACTATGCAACAAGAACCCCTATTCATCTTCAAGGATTCTCTGATGCAGATTGGGCCAGTGATCTTGATGGGTGTTGTTCCACCTCTAGTTACTTGTTTACTTCTGGTTCTAAGCCAGTATTATGGTGTTCTAAGAAGCAACAAACTATGGTTCTATCTTCTATGGAAGCTAAGTAAGCTAGCACTCTCCTAGTTGAGAAACACCTTGTTCGAAGATGATTCTTGATTAGTTGGTCTTCCTCAAAAGGGCCCCACCCCTCTATATTGTGACAATCGAAGTACCATCAAACTTATTCATAATCTTGTGGATCATCAAAAATCTAAACATGTTCAGCTTTGGATGTACTATATCCATCATCTCTACGCTCTGAGATCTGTTGCTCCTATCTTTGTTCTTTCAGACAATCATCCTGCAAATATTTTCACCAAATTCTTATCGAGACCTGCCTTCAGTAGTTTTATGCATCGGTTTGTTGTGGGAGACTTACCATTTAGGGGGGGATAATGTGCTATGATAGCATCTCTCTGTGGCCCCTATTTAGTTTTAGGGGAGATGTTGGAACTATTAGTGTAATCAATACATATGACCATAGCTCATGTATCATTATGTACTTGTAATTATGGCTAGAGCCACATTCTTTATTCTTTTATTGTGTTATTGGGTGTGGTTAAGGCCACCCTAGTCAAACTTGATATGTAGACTCAATAACCCTGTTGGAGCATTTGCCCTTGTTATGTGGGCGTATAAACCCTCTTGGGAGGACGCCTCACTCAAGTTATGTATAAATATACAGCTCAAGCTCTCATTTGTATCATCTCGTCTAGTGATCTTCTTGATCTAATATACAAAGAGTTATGAGCCCAAGGGCACTTTTATTTTGGTGTTTTTCTCTTGTGATTGGCATTTTCTCTTGGGCATACTTGTGCATTTCTGTTTTCAGTGCACTTGTGTTTGGCTTTTGCACTATCTCTCTAGCGCACTAGACCCATCTCTCTCTAGCGCACTTGTGCTTGGCTTTTTCACTCTCTCTCTCTAGTGTACTAGACTTATCTCTCTTTAGCACACTTATGAGGAGGGTATTTCAAAAATTGGTGACATCTGGCTCCATCAATTCTCTTGTTGACCCTTATAAATGTCATCACCCAAAGAACATGCAATTTTTGTAAAACAATTGTCAAAGCATCAAAGATATTTACTTGGGCATCATGATGTCACACAGTTTGTGACCTCATTCAAATGGTGCAAAAGATAGACAGCGACTTATGTATCCTCTCCAGTCTCTAAAAGGGAGTTTGTTGGGCAGTACTGTGATCTGAGGAATGACATGCACAAATATGATAGTACCACGATCATACCAAATATTATTGCAAGTAGATGACCTGTGAAGATAAAATGAATGTTTGAGCTATTAAACTTTTGGCTACAGGCTGACCTGCATGTTTTGTGCATTGATCAAATAATGGTTTTCATATCAACATCTCTTGTATCAAGCAGTAATACACCTTACAATGTACACAAAAAAGATAGAAGGATGTTTGACAACCTACAGCCCAATTGCCAAAAAGTGATGACAAGAATAGTAGACAGCATGGTGCTATAGAAGAAGACAAAAGCACAGGCTATGTCACAAGGGTTGGGGGAAAGTAAGATTAGTGCGAATATTATGAAACAGCAAACAAAGTAGTCCAGAACTGATGCATATTTAAAAAACTGTCAAAACGTATGTATATAGACGATCTAGCAGAAAAATTTATGATTTAACATGTTATACTGTGGGAATTGCTCACTGATACAGGCAAACTAATAATATTCCAGCGTCTTTCTGTCTCTTTACAGGCCTTCCACTAATAATGCATCGATCAACCATCTGAGAACAGTTTTGAAAGTTGGCAAATTATATCATGGGAACCACTAATTGACAGGAGTTAACAGATCAAATACTAAAATAGGGTTAGCCAAATTGCTCAGCAGCAGGATGGTATGCTTCTTTCAGCAGGGTGATAGCAATATTACAAAATCCTTAATTACCAATCATAAAGATTAACAAACTACCCTTGCAAGAAGATCAAAGAAAAGACTTACCATAGTCACAAAGATCTTCCTCTCTCAATACACAGGTATCCACAATGCAATGAGATGGAATGCAAGCTCGCTTTCTGTAAGATTAAGATATCCGCAGAAGTCCTTGCCTCTTACTCCCAGAGATCTACAAGAGATGTCACAAAATTTATTTGCGATCTGTTCATAGGGAAAGAAACCCTAAATTTTCAGGGCGTTCAGCGATAAAGTTGCACCAAACGAGGGATTTCTTGAAATTCAACGGAAAAAACCAAATTTCCACTAATATATTTGCAGATAATAAAATTCCCCATAAGATCTCTACTGTTTTATTAACTGCAAGTATATTAGTGGAAATTTGGTTCTTCCTTTTGAATTTCGAGAATAAAACAGTAGAGATCTCGTGGGGTCTGAAAGTTATAATCAAATCGGGCCCAAATAGTGCAGTCAATGAAAATGATCCATAATTTCGCTTCAGTTCCCATCAAAATTAACAGATTCAAACCAAAGTAGACACAAATAAATCCTTCAAACTCGGATTATATTTCATCAAAAAGTAGATTTCTCTCGTATAATCATAAATATATTACTCCGCATAATGAAAGACCCTGAGCATGAAATATATAGGGCGGATGAACATTCACCTGAGAAATCCGTAGACTATGCAGTTCTTCCTCTGGCAGAATGGAGTGGCACGACTGATGGATCTGCCGCTTAAGAAGAACTCTATATCATTCGTTTTGTGTTGAATGTTTGAATGTGAAATTATATGTTAGACGATGACTTCAAATTCGAAAATATTAACAAAAGATAAAAACCTTTGTAATTTATTTGACTTAAACCATTGATTCATTTTAATCAATATTTTTAAAAATTATTGTATATTTATTTTCATGTTGGGTTTATTATAAGTGATAAAAATTATTGTTCGACTTCAAGGCTAAATTGCAAATGTATTAGATTGTTTTATGTATGGGATTAAGGTTAAATGTTATTAAAAATATATGATTTAATTGAAGGTAGTATTATTGATGACTACAAGGAATATTGGTTTTCTTGTGGATATTATCTAAACTGTCTTTTGGTCCTAGAGTAAGACCTATTGATTGGCTAAGAGCTCGTCTTCCTCGGACATAAAAAAACAAGTTAACTGCCCAAGACCCAGAGGCATCTATCGGGAGCGAAACTCTATCCCCTTATGAACCACCAACAAGTCATTTCAAGTGTTGTGGTTTTCCTTGAATAACAATGATGAGTCAGTCTACATTCGTGGATAGCAGTCAATGATGGTTGTCCTCATTGCTAGTTGACAATTGAGTTATGATAAGTTTTACCACCTTCAAAAAAGAAAAGAAAAGAAAAGGAAAATGATAAAAATTATTATACATTTACATTTATATCAATCTTTATTTTATTGAGTATGAAAAGTGATTAGCCCGGTGGGCTAATTCGAGTGATTGAGAGTTGAGAATAGCAAGCAAGAGGTATCAGAGTTAAGTCCTTGGGTTGGTTGCCTTTTTGTATGCATGCTTAACTCGATGTCCGTACCAAGACTGCATATAATAGTTTACATAGCACACTTTACACTAGGTATCATCTTCGAAATTAGGGGAAGTGCTTGAGCTTTCAAGGGGATGTATTTTCCAAGGAAAAAAATATGGAAAGTGATTTAAAAAATTAAAATGTAATTTTAATATTTAAGGATATTTGAGGGTCTTGAATCCATTTTTGCATTAAAAATAATGATTTCATCGATCTAAAATTGCAATTTCAATCAATATTGTCTCACCGAATTCTGATGATGGTAAACCATAAAAAGGTCAAAAATGTAAAATGTTTAGCCTTCTTCCTTTTTATCAAGTGCTCTAGATGCACAATGAATTGGCTCTTTTATGACCACTCAAAATAACAAGAGGGGAATTGGCATTTTTGGACTGAAATCCAGTAGGAATCATTTTGAATTGATGGAATCACAAATATTAGATGTTAACATTGCACAATCATGTTGCAATAGGGGTATTCAATGGTGTTGAATCCATTTTTGCATTAAAAACAACAATTTCATCGATCTAAAATTGCAATTTCAACAAAGATTGTGTCACCGGATTTTCAGCCACTAGAAATAATAGGAGGGGAAATCGACATTTTTTGCCTAAAATCTAGTGGAAATCATTTTTTATGGAATCACAAATATCAAATGTTGGCATTGCACAATCTTGTTATAGTGGGGGTATTTGAGGGTGTTGAATCTATTTCTACATTAAAAACAAGTCCACATAGCATTAGCATGTGCAATACCTACCGTCAAGGTAAATAAAAAAGTATGAAATTTAATAACTACGATGTGTAATGTAATTATTTTAAGGGTACTTTGTGTTTTGCTAAAATTTTCAAAATTGTGACTTTAACCTTAAATTTAGTGGGATAGAATCTCATGCCAATTTGCATTGATAGAATATCATGGGGCAGGATATTATGAATTTTAATCTCTGGTAAAGATGGACTGCAATGGAACATATATTGCCTTGTCATGTGTGTGTACGTTGAAAGATTGTGCACCAGTAGTGACGACCAGCACATTTTTTGGGCAGAAAAACACCCACATTTTAATCCTCTAATACGATATGGCATGCTTAATATCCGTTGAAAGATTTTTCATTGTTGCCACTGTATCGATGTAATTTTGTATGAATTCCTGCACAATAATGGTGACTGCATATTTATTATAACAATGGCAATTGTAAATATTGATTTTTGGCGTACAAATCCTTTGCTTCCACTAGCTTTATAGAAAAAAATGATTGCAATGTCAACCCCTCCGCAATAAGACTTCCAATTGATTGACCAATCATTCAATAGATAAATCGATTTTAAAATAATATGAAAATAAAAAAAATTGATTTGCTAAAGTTAAACTTTGGAATATGGCAAAAAAAAATTGGTCAATGCCTAAACTAATATGGGGTCAATGCAAACTCGTCGCTTTATAACTAGATTGTAGTAGGTATAATAACATTTTCATCAATCTAAAATTGCGATTTCAACAAAGGTTGCCTCATCGGATTCTGGTGATGGAAAATTGGAAAAGAATAAAAATGTAGAACGTTTAGCCTTATTTATTTTTTAATCAAGTGGTCTAAAAGCAAGATGAATTAGCTCTTTTCTGATTGCTCAAAATAATGGGAGGGGAAATCAATATTTTTGACCTAAAATCTAGCAGCAATTATTTGTTTTGATGGAATTGCATATATCATGTGTTAACATTGCACAATCATATTGTAGTAGGGGTATTTGAGGGTGCTAAATCCATTTGTGCATTAAAAACAATAATTCCATCGTTCTAAAATTGCAAATTCAACAAAGATTGTCTTTCTAGATTTCAATGATAGCAAACTAAAAAAATATCAGAAACATATAATGTTTAGCCTTCTTCTTTTTTTATCAAGTAGTCTAGAAGCCCAATGAATTGGCTCCTTTCCAACCATTCAAAATAATGGGAGGGGAAATTGGCATTTTTGGCGTAAAATGCGATATGAATCATTTTGATTTGATTGAATCACATATATCTCATGTTAACATTGCAAACTCATGTTGCAATATGGGTATTCAAGGGTGTTGAATTCATTTTTGCATTAAAAACAACAATTTCAACCAAGATTGCCTCTTCGAATTTTGGTGATGGAAATTTGGAAAAGGTCAAAAAAGTAGAATGTTTAACCTTCTTCTTCTTCTTTTTCAAGTAGTCTAAATGTGCAATGAATTGGCTCTCCTTTGGCCACTCAAAATAACAGGAGGGGAAATTGACATTTGGCCCAAAATCCAACAATAACCATTTTGAATTAATATAAATGCATATACCAAATGTTGACATTGCATAATCATGTTGTAGTAAGGGTATTTGAGGGTGTTGAATCGATTTTTACATTAAAAATAATGATTTTATCAATTTAAAAGTGCAAATTCAGCAAAGATTGTCTCATCAAATTCCAGTGATGACGAATTGGAAAAAAGTCGAAAACATAGAATGTTTAATATAATTCTTTTTTTGACAAGTAGTCTAAATGTGTGATGAAATGACTCTTTTTCAACCATCAAAATAATAGAAGGGGAAATAGGCATTTTTGGCTTGAAACCTAGCAAAATGCATTTTTAATTAATGGAATAGCAGATAGCGAATGTTAACATTGCACAATCTTGTTGTGGTAGGAGTATTCAAGGGTGCTATATCCATTTCTACATTAAAAACAACAATTTCGTCAATGTAACATTGTAATTTCAACTAAGACCACCTCACCAGATTTCAGTGATGGCAATTCAGAGGAGGTTGAAATGTAGAACATTTAGGCTTATTTTTTTATCAAGTAGTCTAAACATGTGACAAATTGGCTCTTTTTGTACCCACTCAAAACAACAAGAGGGGAAATCATCATTTTTGGTCTAAATTCAAGCAAGAATCATTTTGAATTGACGGAATTGCACATATCAATTGTTGACATGGACAATATTGTTCCAAGAGGGGTATTTGAGTTATCCAGATTTATGAGCGGAACGAAAGGAATAACAAATTGAATACAATAACACCGAGATATGGAAAACAACAATAGATATGCAGTGAACAATAACTTCTATTAAATAAATAAAATAGGTTGAAACTGTAAAATTGTAGAAATGGAAACAACTTCCTCGAACGGTGGTAGTTGTCTCTGAGAAGAGATGTGGCTTGATATGTGCATTCGTCTGAGCATAATGATTACAATGAGGCTACATAGGCCTTTTAAACATTACTCATGAATGCCAAAACCCTAGACATAAAAAAACCTAACCCTAAGAGATGAAACACCAAAAGTTATGTGGGCACTGATGGGTAAGTTGGTACCTCAACTTCTCGGGGTCGTAACTTTTGCATACGACCTCATTTTAGGCACATGATAGCCCATTGGAAAGGTCTTTTCGAGAACTACACATTGTGTTGTCAAAATCTGACTCCGTCTACAGTTAAATTGTGGCAAGACAAAAAAACATTGTTTAGGGCCCCAAAACGGCCCTGGAAGTACAA